>JAWQRN010000261.1:0-32778 GCA_033557685.1 Sperchopsis tessellata
TCAGAGCCTCTACACGGTTTCCACCCGGAAACAACATTCATATGTATACCATCAGTAATCAGTAGTGGTAAAATTATATACCAACAGTATTATTATTGCAGATATGTTGCGTTGCTTTTTAATCCACCAAGAGCTATGAAAGTTAACTGAGAAGCACTTGACTGACTTTAGTGACTATTTTGCTGGAAGCAGTGACTTATGGACACCTTCTTTCGACGAGGAACAGGTTTAAAGGGTTTCAGATCAGAAAAAAAATTTGTATCGGAGCAGAGCAATAACTCTGATGTAGATAGTCAGGATTCTAATTTGGATGGTAGTGATTCTAATGAACCGAGAAATGAGCACGCTCCCAAGTTCTATGAACAGTGCCAAATGACAGCACTTTTATTCTAAAAACAAAAGAAACAATTCCTACTCACTATTACAATATTTTCATAAACTCTACCCCGTTTCATGCACATGCATATTTCCAAATGTACCAACTAGTGACTTGAAATTTTACAAAGTCTAAAAAAAGAAGCCATTTGCAAAAAAACTGATATGGGAGAAACTCAAATTGTTCTTGGATGTCCTTTTAAAATGGCATATAATCGATTCTCCAGCACTTTATCACTATTGGGGTAATTGTCCATCGTTGGGAAAAAAGTCAATAAAAAGCTCAATATCTCGTAATAGATGCAAACTTATTTCGGCAAAAATGTATGTTGCTCTACCTGAAAACTGCTCTGAGTCTTACTACATTCATGATGTTGTTCAATGTTTGAAAGGTACCTTTCAAAAGTACTACAAATATAGTTGCCACCACAGCACTGATAAGTCAATGACGAAGTTCAAAGGATGGACAACATTGAAATAGTACATGCCCATGAAACCCGTGATGCGATGAATCAAAATATGGCTGAGATATGATTCAAATACTGCATACACCTAAGATTTCACATTTATACAAGGGGAAAAGCTCAGGCTGCCAGTGGAACTTTAGTGGAGCGTGTTGTGTAAACATTAACCTTCACAGAACGAATAATGAAGTATTATGTTTTGATCGAATTTTTAAGCCTGTGTCTCTACTAAAGACTCTAAGCTATGTTACCTTAGGAACAAGCAATGCCAATCCCAAAAATTTGCAAAACAAAAAGAAAAAAAAATTCCTGAGAGGTGAATCGATGTTTAGGTGCACCAAAGATGGATTAATGTTCGTGTAATGGCTGGATACCCAAGAAGTTTTAGTAACGAGTAACTGCTATACTGATGCCATTACATCTGTAACTAAAACCAACAAAGATGATTGTGAATTTCCAAGAAATGATTACCTTTTAACAATTAGCAATGGAAGGGGTTGATAGAGCGGAAGAGATAGCAGGTTTCTACGAATTGGATCGTAAGTCTACAAACCAGTGGGAAAAAACCTTTTACAGGCTTATGATGATAGTCATAAATGCTTAGATTTTATCAAAAGAAAAGAACAATAAAAACATCTTTTTGGAATTCCTTCTTGAATTAGCAGAGTTAATTGCTGAAGGATCAAAAATTGCTTTGGGTAATAGCTTAATTCCCAACTTAAATGAACTATACCCTGATGGAAATTACACTTTTCAGCAAGATGGTGTATCAAGCTACACAGAAAAGTCAACAAACGGTTTGCAGATCAAGAAATGAAAGTTTCGGCAAAAATTCTCAAAGAAAAATAAATGATTTGCAGATAAAACTATCAGAAATATGGGGATTTTTCATACTAAATTACCGCAGGTCTTTGCTAGAAACCATTTCTGCCAGAATACAAAGGTTATAAAGACGGAACATTCATTATCCAAACATTAAGTTGTCAGTCGAATTTTATGTTTTTAGTGTTTTTGATTGATTTTGTCCCCTTTTAATACAAACAAATTCTTTTTGGGCAGAAGTGTCCCTTATTTTTATTATTATTAAAATTTGAATCATCCGAAGATTATCTTGTTAGGGTTGATATATATGTGTATATATATATAAATATATATATATATATATACTGCCATTGGATACCTTGTTCAAATGCACAACTGAGCGAGTTATTATTTATAAAAAGCCAGAATGCCGACGAATTTTTCTACATATATATTATACTCAAATCTAAAATTACACTAAAAATTTAGGCAGCTTAATTTTCATACACACAGATATGTGCTTTTTAAATTAGAAGGCTTAGTACCCAGGGATAATTTATCTAGATAACTTGAAAGAAATTTTGATTTAACCCAGAATAATCTACCCTTTTTTAGAAACGTATAGCATCGAAAATCTATATTGTATAGAATTGTTTAGTAAAAAAAAATAACATTTTAAATGAGAGTTAAAACTTTATTCAGTGACTGAGAAAGAGAAGGTGTAATAGAATTGTATCGTCTGTAAACTATGAAACAATTATTATTGGGTCATGTACAGTTCAATTTTTTATCATTACAAATGTTAGCATACTAGTTGCTCTTGTACAAGTTGATAGTTCATTTTGATGTATATGACAAAATGTATAAACTGGATGGATCTAACCTTCTTTTCGAGAATTGCTACTGCTTTAGATAAGCATAAGTAGAAGTCCAGCTCCTTACAATGTTTAATTTACTAAGAATAAATGTATGCATTTAAGTAAAATCCGAGACATACAATCTTACAGCTGAACTTTCCATTTTAAAACAAATTTACTGTCCACAATGAACAGAAGCAATTAGCAAAGATTTTAGATGGACAGAAGTACTAATGAAAGATTTTGGGGAGAGCCTTACGTGATAACCCAAATGTGAAAGAGATGACATTGTGGTGTGGCCACGAACAAACATTTTGTTGTTTTATACAATTTTTACAGAGATAATTAAGAAAACAAATTAAGTTAATGGAAAAGAAAATTCTAATCATAGAATAAAGTGTATTCTGGTTTCAACCAAAAAAGGTATGGCAAGACACACTTGAATGTGTAACACTAGGAACACTGATCAAATTAGTCGGAAAACTGTTCCTGGCAAGAAAAACACAGTTGAGGAAGAAATTCCCTAGCAACACTATGATTAAACTCTTGCCTCAAAATCAATACATGTCCTGCAGTCTAGAATCCTCACTCAATTAAAATATGTCAGTTTAGTTAATTGCCACTATACGTGCATCACGTAAATCTGTAATCAAACATGCACACCACACCTTCACTGAGAATTCTAGTATAAATCATATATACATTTTGTACATTTTTATGATAAGGACTGAAGTAGAAAGACAGATGAAGACTTTACAGATACCAGACGCCACATGTTCTGACCATGAAAGGTTACGGTACCAATAATTCCCAAGTCACTCTTCTACTCAACAGCTGTAAGACGAGAACTAGAAACAGTATATTGTCGATATGGGTCAATTTTCCCAACTGCAGCACACGAAGTACTTGGCCATGTTGAGGTACTTCATTCGGCAACAGAACTAATAAGATATATTTGAGTATTTAATTTTTTATCTTTCTTTGAAATATTCAAATAGCTTATTGGTGCGTTACATGTTACAATTCTACAACTGAATAAAAAAATTAATTGATGAAATGTCATTGCTTAAAATATTCTGTGATTTTTGTCTTAACATTGCTTATTGAAAATAACCTCTCATATTAAATTTACTTTTATAAAAAGTTAGAAGCAAAGCAAAAAATTTTCCTTCAAATTTAAACAGCAGTTAGAACCAAAGTACAAACTCAACCAATATAAGCGGTATGTGCATTCCATTTCAAACATCAACTGAAATATACTTTTACACAACATTGTGTCGCCGGTTTTATAATGAAGTATTTTTCATGTATTTTTGTTTATAAAATGGAGAGAAAATGCTCAGTTTGTAAAACTTCAACTGCAGTAAATAAAGTGTTATCATTTCAGATAATTTTAATAAAAAAATATTTTAACCGTACATTAGCAATTATTTGTACCATCTCTGAAACAGACTTATAGAAAATGAATGTTACCAAATGAGATAAATCTCCTGTGTATTCTGTGTTCATACCTTATTTTTACTTCCTAGTGGTTGAACATGGACAAACGTATGGTAGATTGTATGGTGTCCTGTAGACAGTTTATAAGAAAGTGAAAGAGTTTAGAGTTGTACTAGGTGAAGATCTATTAAACACATGCCAAAACAAAACAGTGAAGTACCCATAGCGTAAATAGGAAATTTTATATGGGGATGGGCTTGCCTAGGTTAGTATCCAGGGATTACTTGACCCTTTTCAATACTACAAACAAACTGTGACAGTGAATCTTAGACTATCTGTTGTTATGGTGGACAACGATGGATTGACAAGATAACTTCATCTCTGGTACACGATTCAGAGACAGTTTGAAAATATGGTATCTAGAATGTGTACAAGGTATAGAGGATTTGGTACATAAGATGTAAAAATCTAGAATGGAGATTATGTGTGTTTGTGAAACGAACAGTAAAAGATACCGAAGTTATTCAAAATGGTCAACCTAGTCATGTGTAAATGTAAATGCCAAAAGGAGTAAAGGAGTAACAATAATTGTAAGAAATGTAGCTCCTCTAGGTTGGTTATCAGAAGTTCCTAATCTTAGCGGGATATTGAGGATAATGAGATAAAATAAATGCTGAGATGAAGTTAGGCAGCTATGTATCAGAGGGGACATTTAAACAGTTTGACAGATGAGAGAGAATAATTGGCACTATGTGGTTCTAAAGTAAACAAAAATATTCAGACTGATTGAAATTTGTTGGAAGAGAAGCTCGTTTGTTCCACATACATTGTTCAGACATAAGAATGTACATAACTATACTTGGATAATATGTGAACATAAAAGCATAACGACTTTTATTTACAATGAAAGGATTAGAATGTGATGTAGATCACGTTTGGTTGAATGTGTATAGGCTCTGACTAGTGCTGATGTGTCGTCCACTGTTATAAGGGACATTTTCAAGGGGAGTGATGTTACTTCAATGATTGAATTCATTGTACAGTGAATTTATTCGTTGAAGTAACATCACTCGCCTTGAAAATGTCCCTTGCAACAGTGGACAAAACGTCGGCATTTATCAGAGCCTTACACAGTTTCCACCTAGAAACAAGATTCTTACAGATAATAACCATGGAAGTCTATTACATATAACACTGTTTGGTTGTTTACATTGATGCACTTGGTTAAGAATCTGGAAAATAAACAGAGCAAATGCTGCAAATATCAAGTTAACAAGAATTAAGGTTAATAATTTAAAAAATTAACAATTTTGCACACTTTTTTATATATAACATTTGACTGTTAAGTGGTTAAACACCACTATCATCAGACCAATTATATCCTACGCCGCCCTGGTTTGGTTCAGCACCTCAATAACTACAAATTTCCCTCCATTATACCAACAATAAATGTTTCAACCTCATCTGCAATGCAGACAGACAGCTTTATACGTATAGTAGTTCTACACATGAGGGCAGACATCATGCCCTTAGATGAATATGTAATAAACTTAACCAAGAAAACCCGCTTATAAGTAACATAAACATAAGAAGCAATAGCACCCCCTTTAGAATCAAACACAAACTTCTTTATGAAACACTTACACTGTTCAATGAACAAAATCAATAACCAATCTGGGTTTTTTATTTATCATCCTGTTTTTGTTCTCCCAACTAGTCACACACACAAAATCACAAATATTGTAAATAAAGTTTTAAAATTTTTTTGTCCATACAAAATCAATCCCAAATCTTTATGATTAATTTTTTTTTTGTAAATATTAATTACTGTACATAAATTTAGTTCTTATGGCATCTCATAAATTATATTGATAGCACATAATAGGCAAAAAATATTTTTGATTTAGTTTACTAACCCGGAGGTAGAGGGATATAATTCCGTTCGTGGCAGTTATACAAATTAATTTGAAAAATGTTTTTGTTGATACGATTTGTTTCCACTCCGCTTTTACGGACTATGGTTTTGCCCAGTTTTACCAAGTCATAACAGCATAACAGTCTGAGACGTTCTAATAGTGGCAATGTCTTAAGATAACTTCTGTTATGTGATGGGGTCTGTTTGAGCAGTATAATTACATTAAACATACCATGATATATCTACTGTCTTGACTAAAAGGCCTTGTGTCACCAGACTCAGTGAGGGCCGAAAGAGGTCAATGCATAAGAACATACCTAATGTTTTCCTATAACAGTTTTGTAAGGTATCATCAATCCAGTTTGTATAATTTAAGGGTGACAGCAAATTAGGAGGTCTAAAATCACTAATAATAATTAACACGGATACAATTATGGGTAACTGCACTTCTCAGTATATTTACTATATTAATAAATACTTTAAATATTTTTTTGTAATATATATCACATTGTTTAACTTTTACTACTTCACTACAAGATTGATTCTTGGCAAATTAAATCATTTTTAATATGATACTTCAAATACATACCTTTCTAATCTGGGTTAAATTTTTAAGTTCCGTTTCAAGTAAAGTGAAATTGAATTTTATGGTACCTCAAATCATAAAATTTTTTGTAATTTATTTACAAATATTTTTTAAAAATTCTACACTCACAGTTCTAATTATAAACTTATAATTCAAAAATAAGCTAATATATAAAAAATTGTACTAAATAATCACGGAATTTATTTACAACACGTTATTTTTACTTTATTTCATTAATGAAACAGAATGACTTCAATGACAGTTTACTTGATTATTAGACATATTTTGCAATTCTTCTTTGCAAACAGTTATTACAAGCATTCTTTATTGATAAATCTAACTATAAAATAATTATACCTCAACCATAAGTGAACACCTCAGATGAATTCTTGATATTACAAGTAAAAATACTTAGATAACAAAATAAACTGTAAAGGTATTTATTTATTGAAACAAATAAAGACATTAAAAGAATATATAATATTATAAATCCAGAAATTTGATATTTTCGCTTTTTAAACAACATATCTAAAGGGTGCTTCAACAAGAAGTGTAGGGTTTGAATTGCACGACATTTTTCACATGCTTAACTTTTTGAAGTTTTAATTTGACAGCTGTCATCTATATAGAAGTAGAATTTATCATGAAGCACTACACAATCGCAGAACGCATACAAATCGTTTAATTTTATTACTAAAATTCCACGTTCTATAACGATTAACTTAGCAAAATTCATGAACTTCAAAGAGAGTTGTGAAAGTATTTAAGAGGACCAAACAAAAACGATGCTTTAAGGGCTGTTTCAGTCAATGGAGTGCGCTATAAAGTCATGTTGATTACCTTTTTATGGCCAGAGCTGGAGAATATGGATATAGCAGACCTCTACTTCCACCCAGATGGTGCCACATGCCACACACATGGCAAAATAATAGAATTTTCCCTAGTCCCTGACGACACCAACTGGCCACCAAGATCATGCGATATGACACCATTAAGACTTTTTTCATTGGGGCTATAGTAAAGAGAAAGTCTATTGCAATAATTCACAGACAATTCATAGTCTCAAATCCAACATCGAAGTCGCTATTACTGAATAGAGCCACATCTATTCGCAAAGATCTTTGCGAATAATTGATCAAACACTTTTAGAAGAGTGGTGGTCTGCAAGAAGAGCCGAGACATCCCCTCACTAGGTTTTAGTTTAAAAATTTACCCTTTTGTCACAATTTATTATACAAAAAGAGTCAACGATAATCTAACCTGCATTTTTGTGAATCCGCTGGTTGCCTGAACATGTGATTAAAACGAGGTTATATTTTCGTTTGTTTTCTTGTTATTCAAGGAATATGGATTGCATAGACTTGAACCTCTACAAATTTACATTTTAGTACCCACCTTTGTAGTATTTACTACTTATCTAAAATTTTATTTTGAATTAAAACTATTTAAAGAATGTCCACATGAACTAACTTATAATATTCCTGAAAAAACAAAAAGGCAAACATTTCTTAAGATTTTTGTCATTTGTCTCATTTTTGAGAACAAAATATTAAATATTTTAAGAAAATAATGTTTTCCTAACACTTAAAACAGGTGATAAAAATCTATTGGTTTAACCAAATGCTCGTAAGATCTTTCTAATACTAGCTTAAAACACCTCGATATTGTGTGTTACATTTTGTTTTGGATTATTTTACCTAATAGAGATAAAAAAAAGTTTAATATATTATTTTACAAGGAATATGCTGTTAAGGATTACATGAAGTACTATTTATGTAAAACCTCTTTTTTATTAAGTAAAATTCACTAGCCACAATTGTGGAGCAGGTTATTTGTACCCAAAGGTTCAATATGCTACACTAAAAAAATTGAATACACTTGTGTCTAAATAAAAAAATCTTAACAAACCATAATATCAAAACAACTCATATGAGGTGTAAACTTTACATACTACATGCAACTTAAAGTACAATAAAAATATGACATGAAAACTTAACAGCATTAGAATTATGTTTGCACTGCATATCACGATTATATTCTGAGCAATTAATGTAATGTACGCATAGAGACATTAACCTTAAGTTGGTTGATTTTGGCTGTTCATAGACATCACTGCTTGCCTAGCTTCCTCAGGAAATTTCTCTGGCTCCGAAAGAATATCAGTTTTTGTGCACAGATGCCTTAATGAATTTAAAGCAACTTGAAAACAAAATTTTATCATTAGTAATTAACAAATAATTATATAAAATAAGTAACAGAAATGAAATAACTTACTTGGTCTTAGGTCTACGAGTGTACATTGCTGTTCAACCCAATGTAAGGTTGATCTATATAGGTCATCCAGGCTCGACGTTGAAACCAAATTGTTGAATGATACCAAAAGAGGCCTAAACAATAAACTCAACTGACAAACATTAAGGAAAATATTACACGCATGTATAAAACTAGAGGATGGATGTGTTCATCACAAAATTTTCTCAACAATTGTTCATAGAAAATGATTAGGTAAAAATTATATTCTGATCATATTAATTTAAAATTTTTGTCAAATCAAATATGAAATTAGAATTGCCGTGGTTCTGCGAGTGCCACAACACATAATATACTAAACCACACCATTATTTAACTTTATGTAAATTGAGTCCTTGCTCCAATTAACCCTAACACTGAGAACAAAAGTACCCTAGATAAAAATGCACCTGTTCTCATTATAAATTTAAAACCTAATAAGGATACAATCCAAAATTTCCAATTTTCCATTGTCCTTGTTCTAACATATTCATCAAACCTTTCTTGCATTTTACTATCTCGCCTCCTGGACACAGGTGCTCCAGTGGCAGGTAGTAGTGATTGAAAATTACTAAAAAATTTTGAAAAATTAATGACTTTTTGTAAGAAATAAATCAACAATTACCTCATAGATGTATTAAGAGAATCAATTTCTTGTCTTAACTCTTCCATTTCTTTACTCAGTTGACTTCTCTCTGACCGCAGTTGCCTTATATACTCTGCCCCTTTTTGTAACATCGCTGCCTTACTTAGCTAGAATAAAAATTAAAATATTAGCAATATGTGAGAGAAACTGGATATATTTCACATTTGAATATGAAGGTAATGATATATTTGCAAAGTTTTCTAATTTTAAAAAAATGTAACTAAAACTTATATTAAAGGATGTGTCCATCACAAAAGGACTTAATATAAATTATAATCTAGCAGCCCATACCATCATAAGTAATCACATTAGTGATACATATTTCATAGTCTACAATCTACAACAAATAGAGGGCGAGTCTCCGGGTGGTGGATAGGAAATGCCTTTCAGATATGTTGGGTAGGAGTTTGCGTGCACAAGCTAATTGTCTGTTCTCCATATTTGAGCAGCCAGTATTAAACTTCTCAACCTGCACTAAGGCAGCGTGACGAATTAATACCTCATTTTTCAAAATGCCAGATACTATACAACCATGCCCCTGATTACCCCAGTAAACAAGCGTAACATGGCAGAGGGTGCTAAGAATCCACAGAATATAAACATCTGCATATAAACATCTAGTAATATATCATATCTTACAGTCATAAAATTAGAAGTAAAGATCTCTAGGCAGTATAAACTCCAAATTCTGCAAATTTATATAAATTCTATGAAGTGACAGATCTTCATGAGAATTCAAATGCATATTTTAAGATCACATTAATAGATTTGAATGCAAAAGTAAAAAGAAGAAATGAACGAGGCAATAGACTTATAGAATCAAAGAGTCTGTATATAGCAAATACCAAAGCCCTAACACACAAGGAAAATGATTGACTACATAATCACAAATAAAAAGCTATCATACAAGACCACAGTTCTGAACCGTTTTGACACTGAAAGTAGTTACTTTGGTTAGATGTAGAATATAAACATGTAAAATTATATTCTTTTGTGTTCCAAAATGTTTATATTTAGAGGGAATAAAGAGGGCATACCTTTGACTATTGTTAAAATCTAATTACAGCAGACATATGTAAATCAAGAACTAAAAAAGGACCAAAAGGATTTTCTGAAATATATGCATAGTGCTTTTAGAAACTACAATAGCAAAATCTGTCTGTCTGCTTTGAAACACAAATAACTTCAAAACATACAAATCATATGAAAAAGTTTTTATAGAACAAACAAACTTAAAAAGTTCAAAATAACCAATGACGTGCAAATGCATTTCAGAAAAAAAGGTTGCCTATTTACCTACAAGCACGCCTCTGATGTTATTTTCAAAATCCAATTTGAACAAGATATGTAGACTTACAAGTTGAAAAAAGTACACCAAATTTCAATTCAATCAGCTAAAAGCGCTCTGAAATATTAACGAAAAACTATTTTAAGGAGCAAATTTCCATCCTGTGTATGTATTTGTGAATAAAATGTTTTTTTGTGAATAAATTTTGTTGGGTTTTTTTAGTTCTAAATTCAAAAATGTAAAATATTTATGAAATCAATAATTAAAGTATTAAAAACCCTATATCTTTCAGAAGGTAACTCAACGAAGATGTTAGACTTTCTCTCCAATCAATAAGAAGTAAGACATTACGCACTTAAAATAGCTCTAGGTAACAAAAAATTCCAATTTTAGTTTGCCATATCCCCCCTCTAGTGCTAGTTTCACAGCCTTCTCGCCATGCGCAAACATTTTCTGTTATGTGAAGTTTACTGTAACACTGTTATTTACTTGTTTGCACATATTGTTAAATAAATGCCTACAAGCTGGGCACGATTATAACATGAAGTTTTACTGCTAATAAACAAAAATATTCTTGTTTATTTAAAACATATAGTTGAAATTAAAGTTATATAAAATAAAAATAAAATGAAAGATTATTACAATATTAACAGATGTATACATGCCACTTGAAGAGAAGTAAATGGTTTACAAATGATCGATCGGGGTTATTCAACTCCCGCTGGTGGTGCACGCTGGCTAATTAATGATGTGACGGGAATTTCTATTTGCTATAGTAATATTTTACTTTCTAATTAATACTACCTGTTCTGCCTCACTAACATATGAAAAAATATTATTATTTTTTATCTCATTAATATTAATCAAAACTGATTAATGCTGATTAGTGCAATAAATGAAATCTAATAATATACTTTACCTTAGCATTTGGATTTTGATTCAAATGGGGTATTAAGGATTGAATCATATCAAATCCGTTTTTGATGTGACATCTCCTTTTTTGTTCTGCATGTATATGACCTGCTCTTCGTTGATCTCTTTGTGGGCCATCTCTGTTTGGAGAGCCTATCGATCCTTGTGACGATGTCGGTGAATTTAAACTTTGTGAACTTACTTCTAAGGCAGGACTACTTGAGGCACTACTGATCTGGCTTAAAATTAACTAAAAAAGTTTAAAAATGAGATATTAGAATTTAAGGCTTTCTAATAGATTTTTGTAGCTTTATACTTTATAAAACACTTTAGTAGTTGATGAAGATATTACAGATTCAATTGATGTTGCTAACGAACTAAATGATTATTTCACGCATTTAATGATTTTTTGGATTTTTATTGATACTTGATTTTATTAGTTATGCTTAGTCATGCCTCATTAAGTAATTGATCAAGATGAGTACAGAGTTCGTGTTCCTTTAGACAATCGTATGTTTGGTTTCTCGTTTCTCCAAAATAAACCTTACCACAGGAAAGAAGGACCTGACTTACCCCTTCGCTTTGCACAGGGATAACATCTTTTGCAAGAAGAGAGAACTTAAGATATCTTTTGCAAGAAGAAAGAACTTGAGATATCTTTTGAATTGGAGAGGAGACTGTTTTGTAGTCAATTTTTTTAAGAGAGCAAACCTGAAATAGATTAATTGAGTACCTAGTGTTGTACTAAATGTCATTACCTGAATAATTTATTGGCTTCAAAGCACTGCTTTTCTTCTTTTTAACAAAAGTAAGAATTTATACCAAATTTACATCATATTTAAAAAAATTTGCTCCGTTTCTCTAGGCCTCCAATCAGTTTTCATTGTCACCCATACTCAAATTAGTTTTCTGTTCTCCCTCATGTCATGTATATGTCATTAATATAATTAATAAAATAAATTAGGTACAGAGAAAGTAAAGCAGGTATAATACAAAATTAGAGGAAATAAAAAGTTAATATACCTGGTCATTGGTTGTCATCGTAACAGGTGTTATAATAAGAGCTGCAGCTGTACTATTACTTGATGGTTGTGGTAGTATAGGAATCGGAACATTTTCTTCCTTTACTCTCACATTATTTGTTCGTTGATCTTGTTGATGTGGTAATGTAGAATTTCTTACATACAAATTACTACTATCTGTGCCTAAAATAAAGTTTTTTTTTTTTAATTATTTCACATTCTACGGAATATGCAAAAGACTATAGACCATTACAAAAATTTGGTCTGTTGATAAAGTACGTTGCGTTAAAAGATGGTTAGATGATAGTAAAGGACAAGAGAGTGTTGAAGATATTCCACAAGAATTTGATGGTAAAAGTTCCTAGGTTTGCTGTAATTCAATAACTTTATATAGGGCCTGTCAGCCAGATTGAAATTTACTATTTATATAAGGAAACTCCTCGGGTTTGGAAGATCGATTAGTGTATTAACACAGACTCATCAGTAGAGCTAGTAGAAGAGGACCCTTTCTCACTCCATGAAATTGAAATTTGTGCCACTATACACAAACTCTTCAAAATGCATTGTAATTAAAGCCATCTATAACTGGCAACTATTGAAATCGTAACCATGATACAAATACTTTGGTCCAGACAGACTTATTTAAAAATATTATCTCCTTCTCACTGTACAAAAATTTTTCAATTAGTAATGCAAGTATAACTGGCAAGCATTAAAATAGTTACACAAAGAACATATGATTCAACTACATGAATGATGTTTCTGGGTGGAAACCATGTAGAGGCTCTAATAAGGCACTTATTAGAATCTCTACACAGTTTCCATGTGGAAACAACATTCATATAGATAATAACAGTGGAAGTCTATTACGTTTAATATGATTAAACTGCTTTGGTTCAGAGAGCGTGAACTTCTTTGCTTTTCTAAAATGCATAGGAAAGTAAATTAACAAATGCTTTTGTTTGCTGCTTCGGATTAATTGAATCTAGTTAAAAAGACAAAATGATCGTCCAGTGCCAAGAAGTTCCTTGCCTAGCTTGTTTCGGATCAAACAATTAAATGCTATAGTTTATAAATTCTCTTACGCCATTTAGAAAAGACCTGGACTAAGTTACTCGATTTATAGTATTTACCATACTATTATTTTAATGATGGATCATACTTGCGAACCACTGGTGTAGACTAAACATGATATTCTATTGAATGAAGCATCTTAATTTTAAACATGGAGAGCGGAAGATAATAACATTTTGTACATATAACTTACTATTTGTTAATAACTGGGTAAGAACACTATTTGATGGTGGTATCAAGGCAGGATCGCTTACAGCTGATAAAAGAGGAGGTCTTTTTGAAGATTCTCTAGGATTTGATCTAGAGCGCTGCCTACCACGCTGGGAAGGTGTGCGGATTCGATTGCTGCTTTTATCTTCTTTCTGAAAGTTGAAGAAAAAGAAAATGAAACTTATATTTTATTCTTGCTTTGAAACAGCATTTTACCAATTAGTGTAGAAAATCATAGGAAACTGGTGCAATAATTGGCCATTGTAGGTATTCTTCATTGTTTGGACCAAAAATGGTTTTTGCCTCGTGAGTATAAATCTGCGCTAAGTTTACGATTTTTGTACCAAATGATGAGGAATACCCACAATATGATACGGGGCATTTAACCAGTAATAGCACGAAACCTTTAATTATCTTTTTTATTCGTTACATAAAAATATCCTATTCGTGAAAAAGAGTTCATTAACCCAATAATTTAAATAAGCTGCACAATAGATATTAACAATGGTAGTAAGTAAACTTTAAATAATATTATTTACCTGTGATGTGAATTTTAAATTTGGTGCCATGGGTGCATGAAATTTATATCCTTGTGATGATTGACTAGAATTGGGAGATGAATGTTGAGGTAACTTGAAATTTTGTAAAGTTGACTGCTGTGACTCTGGCACTAAAAATAAAATGCATTACTGTGAAAATATATAATTGGTCTACCCACAAATAAATATACTATAAGATGAAAATTGTAGAATAAGAAAACCTTAGTACATCAACAGACTTAAATTTAAGTTTTAAATATAAAACATAAATAAAATCTGAAATCGTCTCAATCTGAATTTATTGTTTTATTTTTATTTTAGTAAGTTTCATCACAAAAACAGTTGTGGGCCATTGTTGATAAAATAGTAAAAATTCTTAGTACAAAATATGTAAAGCATAGTAAATTTTTGTCCTTATAATTAGAAATTACGGTTGCTAATTATAGTCTTAGAGCTCCCTTCTGAAACAGTTGTATTTGGATTCTTTGAGCTTACTTGGTAGGTAGTTGTAGTTGCTTCTCCTGTGCTTCTGATGGTCTCCGTTTGTATGGGTATAAATTTGAATTCATGGTCAATATGAATTTCATTTTCCATCTATAATAATTTTTCAGTTGTTTCGTTTTTCTATAGGGTTCTTCGGTTGATGTATAATAATTTATGTCATATTGTTACAAAACTACGGTGGAATGTCTATGTCAGAATATTCTAGACCACGCCCGAGTCAGCGGAGGAGACGAGACCACTCTAGTCTAGCCCAGCGGGGTCATGAACTTTCAAGTAAAGGTTTCCCTGGCATATAAAAGCTGAGGGTCTAGCCAGCGAGAGAGGTTTGATTACCAAGTTCAACGATTGCTAACTGCAGTTCTTGACGAAGTTATCGAGAAGCGTGAAGTATTCAGGCGAATTATTATAAACGATATTAAACACTATAATTACTGTGTATAAATTTTCCTGTGTTATGTAAACTATGCACTTTAAAATAGATTCGCTTTAAATTTGTCAAAATGTTATTTGTGAACCCAGTAAAAACATTACAACATATTAATTTTAGAATTTTATTTTGTTGCCTCTAGACTAAGTCAATCTGTTGAAAATTGGAAATATTTTATCTCTCTGGCACATATATTGCGGACTATGTAAGTAACAGAGTTGTATCTGTCGTTATATTAATAGCAGAATGCACTGCAATAGTCATTTCAGTGCATTCTGCTATTAATATAATGACAGATGCAACTCTGTTAATTACGTAGTCTGCAATATATATGCCAGGGAGATAAAATATTTCCAATTTTCAACATTTAATTTAGCGGCTACGGAAAAATTTACATTTAAGTCAGTCTGTGTTTTATTTTCTCTTCCTCCAAAAGGAATCATACAAACCAATTTGCTACTTATATTGGTTTTCAAATTGTGTACTTCCTTTCATTAGGAAGCAGTTTACCATTAAGTCTGGGTTCTTAAAATATTGTTACGATTGACATTCATGAAGTTACGCTGGTTGTAACTGTAAAGGTAAACACCGATTTTTGTAAACAAATGAAATTGGAGTAGCACCACTCTGTTGTTTTTTATATAATCGTTAAAAGTCTTGCTCGATGCTATTATACACAGTTCTTGGAATCTTTTTATTAGATACTAGAAGTCAGATATTTTTTTAAAGTGCCTATTGTTATCTTAAAGATCATCTTCTAAGAATTATTCGATGTTTAGAAGTGATAAATCTGATGAATAGTCAATTATTATTGTGAAATATTTAGTTTTGTGAATTTTGTAAACTGTTTAAGTTTTATTTTAAATAAACAACTTGTGGTATATACTAACAGACTTAGTTTATAATTTATCCACGCCTAATAAATTCATAAGAACTGGCATCAGAAAAGGTTTTTAATGCACTGTGAGACAGTCACATATGTTCGCTGGTTTAAAAATAAAAATGGGCGAAACGGACAAAATGGAAGCATTACAGTTGACAACTCTTATACAGAAAGACAATTTAAGTAGTGAAATAAATAGTAAAGTGGTTTAATCAAAATAGTAAACTAGACAATAATAATAGTGAACTAAACAGTAAATTGAACTATATATTTGACAAAGTGTTAACAGAAAGACAATAAATCAGCGAATCATAATGATAAAATAGGTGTTAAAATGAACATATTAAATGACAAAATAATAGATCAATATGTGAACAAGTGAACACTGAGTTGCAGGATATAATCGAAAGTCTAGCACAAAAGGTTGCAGTAAAAGTGTCATCAATGAAGAGGAAGTTGTGAAATGTGTAATGGTTAATAAATATCAGAAAACTTCAAGATCTAGACAGGAAAATCAAGTCAGATCAAAATGCCATAAGTACAAATATCAGAAACATAGGACAAAAATTAAAGCTGCTTACTTTTGAAGGGAAAACTGCAAAGGCCAATGTCTTGAATAGTGCTGATAAGGCTGTAGCACTCGTTTTAACTCTTTGTGGCCATGCATGAACGGTTTTGAAGACGGTGCCAGAAAATTGAGGCTTTAGCAGCTACTTTAGATAAAATATACAACAAGCAACATCTGAAGTTTGTACATCAAATTCAGCCAAAACTTACAAGAGTTGGAAGCTGATATTGAGCTACTTGCACAATTGGCCTATAGAATACATCAGCTGAGTTTCTTGATCAACTAAAACAAAACTACCACTTGTTATCCCACAAGACTTCCTCAAGAATTAGAACAGTTGATAACAACTAATTCGTAATAAAAAGCAGAACGTCTGCAACATTTTATGGAAATATCAAGATCTTTTCGCCAGAACCGATGATGACTACGGACAAACCAATATATTCGTCGAGCAATCAACGAGTCCATGGGCATCTACGGTTGTTTTTAGTAAAGAAAAAGGATGGTTTCACCCGCTTTTGTGTAGACTACCTAAACCTTAATGATGTGAAGAATAATTGACGACAGACTGGCTACTCTACCTGGAGCAAAATTGTTTTTGACCCTGGATTTCACGAGTGGCTATTAGGAGTTTGGGCTTAATACAGAAGACAAAGAGAAAACTGCTTTTACGATTTTGGTTCCAGATATCGACAGTTCCCTATGATGGCTTTCGGTTTGTGCAATGCGCCGGATATATTTTGAAGGCTTATAAAAATGGAACATGGAAAACTTATATACTTGGATGAACTTATTGTAAATGGAAAATCCCTTAAAGATCATTTGAAGAAGTGTTTCAAAAGATACATAAAGACATTTTAAAACTAAATCTAAAGAAGTGCAACATCTTTTGCTCAGGAGTGAAATATCTGGGTCACGTTGTGTCAAATAGTCAAAATTGTAGCAAATCAAAAATGGCCGATATCGCAAGATAAGCAACAGGTTAAAAGCTTCTTGAGCTTATGCACCTACAACCATAAAATTTACACATGTGGCAAAACCCCTACACTAACTAACTGATCATGGAAAAACTTTCTTAATCACAAATTGTTGAGTAGTACATCATGGACACTGATTCTAGTAATACTGGGATTGGATGCCTGCTATCACAGATCGAAGAATGTGTGATATGATACATCAGTAAAGTCCTATCGAAATCAGAAAGAAATTATTGGCACTTAGCGTGAACTGTTGGCCATCATCTCTGAAATATTTCCGTAAACATCTCTATGGACAACAATTTTTGTTAAAGACCGAATATACAATTTTGAAGAGTCAATTGCAGTTTTAGAATCCGGAAGGCCAGATTGCCTGATGGATCGAGAAACTTGATGAGTATCATATTGACATAGAGCTCCGAAAAGGATCAATTCACCGAACTCCAAAGAGGATCTACTCTTAGAAATAATTTATCCGTGTATGTAATAAACTGTATATTAAGTAAATATAAATTTATTTTAACACAACTATTATTATTTTCACACCCCTGCATGTACCGTATCTACAAATGAAAAATAAAGAATTTTAATTGACGTGTCATGTGTGCTGTCAAAATTATATAAATACAATATATAGTTAACAGAAAAAAAAATAACTTAAAACAATTTACTAAAAGGATTAAGTAATCTTTATAGAAAATCTCTAGCAAGAAATGAAAATAAAGATGTGGTTCAATTATATGTACATACTAAGAATCACCCATTGCAAATATTATTGCTATGTTCAGAAAATTCAGGGTAAACAAACTTACATGTCCCACATGCAAACATTTTAACTTAAAAAAGACCACTAGATGTTTGAATCAAAGATATAACAAATATCTGAAAGTTTACTAGAAACCACAAATATACCACATAACATTCAGACAAGAAGTGGACCCCATATATAATATAATGGAAATCATACACACAAATATCACAACATAAGAGCAAATCAAAATATGCAGATACAAATCCCCTGATGTACTAAATTAACAGGCACTACACTAGAACAAAACCCCTCCTAAAGCATATTCCTTCGACACCAAACACAATCACACATAACCTTAGATAATGTACTAAAACAACCAGTATGCTGCTAACCACCATCAAGAGTTCGACAGCCTGAAGAAAAATCAAGTTTATGAAACAATCGCTGCTAACTAAGTAACTAGTATTAGTGCCCAATTAAGGAAAAGCATGTATACCCATGGAGCACGGAGACCAATTAGCACAAAATACTAAGAAACTTATAAATATTAGTAGATCACTTAAAGATGAATTTAACTACATATTTTAATTATGGAAAAAATACACATGCACAAACTTAGAAAACCAAATGACATCCAATAATTAAATTTGAAGATCATTGACATATTACAATGAAAAATATAGGTACCAAAGTAGAATCTTGAGGTACAAGACAATTGATTTTCTTATTAACATGAGAATATATCAGAAAATTCGACAGAAAATTATAAAGTACCAACTAACACGATGTAAATTATATCAATGTAAATTACAAAAAAAAGTTAAACTAAACCTTGCGAGAATAAAACATGTAAAAATATAGCAAATAGTTGTAATAGTGTGCTAATATGGAAGTAACTGTGAGCAAGGAAAACATTCTCTACAATTTTGACTACTAGATAGAAGCAGCAAGGTGTGACAGTTATGTTAGTTTGAAAACCAATCAAAAGTTATAATTTTATGTACTGTTAAGTAAAAAATTTATATTTTTGTCAGTTCAGCTTATGCCTAAGGTTGACATTAGCCTCTAGATAGCTGATGTCACAGATAAACAGACAGATGCTAAGCTACATGAGAAATAATAGTCCTAAAATAGGCTCAAACAAAACTGGAGATTTGAGGGAAACTGTATGTGTCCTTTACAGAACATTTTAGTTTTGGACAGGAGAGTACTTTTTGGTAATGACATATTTAAAATAAACTTACAGTTCTTGACACTGTGGGTTGATGCATTCCCGATCTTCTGTTAATATTTAGTACGAATAAATGTTTTCCAATCTAAATGTACATTATTCAGTACTATCTACCTGAAGTAATAAAAATTAATTCGCCTAAATTTCTGTCTACCAGGCATTCCACTAAAGAATTGCTAACAATCTGGTATATCTGTTTTATTATATTCTCGGTCAAGAGAAACGTCACATCAACGAAAATTTTTAAAATTATAGTATAAAACCACCATATAGCCTTGATATCTGTTCGTTTATCTGTGCTGAAATTAAAATTAGGATTTCTAATTGCTATTTATAGCTCATGAAACAAGAAAATATTAACTTACTTGTTAATCGATTTTCACCAGTACATATACTGTTATTACCTATTTCAGAAACATTATAATTTGTATATATATTTTCTACTGACTTTCCAAAAACAGGTTGTTGTATCTGTCCAATTTTTCCTTGTGATATACTTTTTATTTGTTTTGTATTCTTAGTAATAACTGATGATTGATATTGAGCTGATTCTGATTGTCTCGAAGCATAAGTATTTATCTGTGTAGGCATCATAATTTCATTATTATAAGGTTGAAGTTGTTGCTGCCGGGTGTCTTGAACTTCTACTTTTAAAACTGGTACGGGTTGTTGTATGGTTGAATATGATTGCATCAACTCTGCTGGAGGAGGTAATGAATTCACCTATAAAAAAGTTACTTAGATAGTTCAAAATTAACAATAATGTGAGGCGGTAGCTCCGTTACACACAGTGGTATATTTACCACATTAGATGGTGCCATAAAATCGTATTCTTGATAACCCCAACCAGTCTTATACAAATGATCCGTCCCATGTTCTTCATGTACTGTAGGTAGTTTGGAAACGATGAATTCTAGAAAAAAATAATGTTGATTACTTATTAGGAACTATATTTTTTTATTTATTTCCGATACCCAGAAAAGTTATAATAATTTATAACTACAGTAAATAATAATCTATAAGCTGATGATATCTCTTAATAATCATATTAAATGGTTAGTTTCCCCATTTGGTCATATCCATTTTGTATCGCAAAAATGATTTCAACGTCCTCACGAATTATTTATAAATTAATTTTCTTGCTATTTTCAAATATTTGATCATATAATCAGTATTAAAAAATTGCACTAATTTTGCATTTCCACAGAATTAATAGATTTCCTCACTCCACACTTATCGCAACACCACCTGTTTATTCAACATCGTTATTCTTCTCATACAATCATAGGGACCTCTGGAACACATCAAAGATTTAATCTTAGTCCTCTTAATATTCCTGCTATTTATTAATAATATTGTTGACTGTATATGAAGCTATTATTATCTAATTACCGATAACCAAAAAATCCAACATCTGACTTACAAGACTGTATTTACTTTCAATCCATCAATTACATTTGTATATTACCAAAGAATGGTTATGACCTTTTATGAAAATCATCTCCAATATAGTTTCCCTCTGGTTCCCCCTTCAGCATAATTAATATTGGTTTTAAATTTGATAATCACTTAACTTTCAATGTAAATCATCATCAAACTGTTATTCAGACCTGACCTCCATAGCAATTTTATATTATACATATTCATCTGTACATACTCAAACTTCGACAACAAATTAGAACAAATTCAAAGTAATTTTTTAAAATGCAGGTAGTTTACACAATTTCATGTTTATTCAGATAAAAATTTTCATGTTTATTCAAAACAAGGATTCTCCAGCACCAGCCTCCATTAATTATATGGTACGATGATTCTAATATATGTTTAGTTTCTCGTAAGTGGCTCAATAATCTTGTGGATGATCTGGAATTTTTACCTTCAAATTCACATCCCTTCTACCAGAACTAGGTGCAATCACATATTCTATCTCATACATGCCCGTTCTAATCTATTAGTTCCCCAATCTACAGAATGCATACTTTATTTCACACTGAACAGATACCTACATGGTGTGCTCGATCTTAGGAGATATAGGTAAAAATTTAGTAGATTTGTGCATTCTTAAAGGGAGCAACAATCCATTTGTGTATTCTTATAGGGAGCAACAATCCATGGACAAGAGATCTATATTCAGTTCTTGCGAAGAATGTGAAAAAAAAACTGAATATTTCATAATTTTTCATTTTACTATTATTACTTTATTTTAAGGTAATTTCAAAATCTGTTAACAAAGCCACATCCACTTTTTGTTTTACATCATTTACAAATATCATAATTGGCATCCAAAGTTTCGTCTTTTGCTTACATTTGTTTTCTTATATCATTTGTTATTATGATTTCTACTATAAATCACATATGGTAAAAAAATTTATATCACAAATTATATTTTATAGTTATAGATCTATGGTGGCTATAACTTAAATGTAAGTTAGGTTAATTACTGATATATTTACAAGTTACATTAATTGTCAAAACAAAGATTCAACAATGGTCAGCCAAAAATATTCTGAATTTGGTTTCTTTACTAAACCTCTAAATAAATATGGAGTAAGAATAGGTGAACAAAATGAAACAAATATTTTTATTCTTTGGATTTAAAATACATCGATGTAAGTATAAAGTTTTCCTGATTGTTTAGTAGGAGATTGTAGAAAAACATTTAAACATCAAATTTCAAGTCAGTGGATATGGACATTCTTGGAGATAAACCTGAGAAATGATTGTTCCATTTATATTTGAAATATAATAAATTCCTATCCATTTTTTAGGATACACATTTTTAATAATAAATGTATACGCAAATGCAGTCATCTTTGATCTACTACTATTAAATATAAATTTATATTTTGAAGTCCTAATATAAAAATGTTGTCCATGTGCGAGATATTTTTGTTACTACAAAAAAATGTGTGAAAACAAATAGTAGTCTCTGTTTATAAAAATTAACTTGATGTTCCATAAAAGACGAAATGATGTGAGTAAATTTTGATATTTGGAAGAAAAATTGCTGTAGAAATGTTCTTACACATTTTGAAAATTGTTAAAAATAAATACTTACAATATAGATGGATTTTTATTGTCTATAAGAATAAACAAAACTGCTAAATTTAAACCTACCCTCTATCTCTCGAGATAACCATGTAAAAAATCGAATTTAGGACACTGTGCAAGATAACATTGATATATCCCATAATTCTTCAACCATTCTTTTAGTCACTTTTTTTTCATTTTGATTGTGAATGATCCTGTATTTTGTAAATAGTTATATACGTACCGACATTGTAGTTGTATATATGTAATTGGAGTAATATGTATAGTAATGTAACTAAATCAATAAATCTAGGAAAGGAAACGAGCCTGATGACTCAATTTCCTTAGTAAAATGAATACTGAGATGTGAATTTTTGTGCGATCCATATAATCATCATTTGGGCTTATATTGAATGATGATATTGCAGACTGTTCATATGCCTCCATGGGTTCCCCATTGTCCTCTGTTGTTGCCAATATTTTTATGAAGCCATTTTAACACTCTACATTATAATCATCCTCCACTATGCTGAGCTAATGAATTACTTTATGAATATGCAACCAAAATAAATGGTACTTACATGGCGATGATCAAAAGATTGAGAATTGTTTGCTTTGTTCAATTAGAAAAAAAAGTGTAATAATTAAGTGTATTACCTTGAAGAGGTTCAAGGTCCATATAATCATCAAGGTTGGGTTGCAAAGGTCCCAAACTTGGTTGGATAAAATCTGCAAGACCTGCCTTTGCAATCTCTCTAGAGTCTGGGAACACAAATGGTTGATTTGTAATAGTAGAAAATAATGTGTCACTCATAAGACCCATATAGTCTTCGTCAACCATCATGTGCATATTTTCTGCACTTTGAGAATTCCATGTTAGTAGATCCATATCATTTAACTACAATAAAAATATATTAAGTACCTATGAAATGGATAACATAGTTTAGTAAATTTAATTCAAGTGTGATTATGCTTCGAGACTTTAGTGCATGCGAAGATAATGCAGAATTTACAGGAAAGGTAATTGTCAGATAAGATAGGTTCACTTTACCAAAAAAATTATTCATTTATCGAAAAAATTAAATAATACAAATATTTAAACATTAAATTACATTCAATAATAAAACTAATAATTTTCTTATGTAATAAAAAAAGTAGGTCCGTATAGAGTAACTATAGTAATAAGGAGAAAGCTGATGGCCCATTTTCTGGGTCATTTTTCAAAACAAATTCACAGGTGCAAACAAAATTTTGCGGTTGTTTTTTGTTTTTAAGGTAAACACTTTGTTTAAAAAATTTTTAGTTTCTATTTTGGTCTATAACTTCCATATTTGACTAACTATCTCAATCTATTAAAACATTATAAAGGCACTTTTTGCTTAGAATCCAGTGGGCACTATTATTTTAATTAGTGCTAAAATTTTAGAAATATTAATTAAAATTGTGTTTTCTTAAATGATTTCATTAAAGAGTATTTTTTTCAAATTCCATCAATCTATACTTTGATGAGTACATTTCTTATAGATTTTTAGTAAAATTTGTCTTAGTTCTTCAATATTGATATTATGTTGTTTAAAGGTTGTATCCTTTATATATCATAGCCAAAACAAGACTTGGGGGGTTCAGGTCAAAAGACCTTGGTAGCTATCTGATAAGTCCAATGGTCGTTATAGAATTTCTACAAAAATTGTTAACAATAATATTTTGTGCTATTCTAAAATTATGAGTAGGTGCACCATCCTGATGGAAAAAGAGTTGCGCCCTTTTATTTTATATTTTATATAATTTTTATATTGTCTATTAGACTTTCAAAATCTCCACATATTTTTCTGCATTTAAATTTTTTGATTACCAAATGAAGTATACCGAATATTAATCTTATACCTTCCTTTCAACACTCAGAATCTGATGTGGTTTTTCATCAGTCCACCAGTGAGGGTAGTGTCAATTCCATCACTTGTAAATCGAACCTCGTCAATCCATATAATGCCTAAAAAAATTGTCAATATTTCGCACCTTGTCTACACACTAATTACGAAACTCCAACCACCTTTGATAATCTCCTGCTAACAATCGATGAACTTTACGAGGTTTAAAAGATTTAAGTTTGTTTCCTCAATATATAATGCCAATTTCATATTGAATTTGTCGACTTACTATCAGAAGATACACTTCCAATATTAATTGAGTGTAGCTTTTAGGGAATATGTTGTTAAGGAGTATGGGAGTTCCATATTATAAATATAATGGGGGAAGGTCCAAAAAGGAAACAACCAACTATCTGTAAAGTTAAGTTATAATCCAGTCGACTGGTTTTGAGGCATCGTGCCTCATCTTCAGGACAAACTAGTTAATCAAGACAATACAATAATGAACAAATTAGAAAATGTATCGAATCAAAAGTCAACGCAACAGATGTACAAGTTGTTTGTACATCTGTTGTGTTGCCTTGAAAATATCCCTTGCAACAGTGGACGAAATTTTGGCACTTATCAGAGCCTCTGCACAGTTTCCCCGGAAACATTATTCATATAGTTAATTTTTCTCTTTCCTCACTAAAAATTCACCTTTTTAGTCTTCAGTTGTACAAGATTGACCATAAAAAGAATAAGAAAAGAAAATCCTGCACCATCTACAATTAAATTTTTTTTAATTTGAATAAAGAAACTCTTCTAGATACGAATTTCTGATATAATAATTAGTAAAAATATATGGAGTATGTTAAACTAATGTCTTATATTGTAGTTAATTGAAAATATAAAGTTTGCAATAAAAGTAATGTACCTATAAACGAATAGCTAGAGGGATATAGACAATGTAGGGGAAGCTTTCTAATTTCGGTTAGATGTAGGTATTTTATATCAACTTTAAATGTAGTTTAATCAGCAAAAAAAGTAAGTGTAAAAAGGTTTAATTCAAAAAATGTAGTAAGCGACAATTCAATAGAAACATTTTTCAAAAATTAATAAATCTATTGACATTATTGTTCAATGTATGCATTTTAATATTATATGTACTACAAAATCTTGAAAACATACACATATCCTTCTCTACAAAACACAATTGAAAAATGCACAACACACAACTAACTGTAAAGGTATTAGGATCCTTCTCACAATAGTTTTTTTTTTATAAATTATAGTACAGAATAAAAGACAATATCAGTTCACATAAATAGTTAAAAAGTGCTTTTGAACAAGAAAAATACATGACTGCTGCATTTTTGACATCACACAGGCCTTTGATTGGATCCTGACACAGTTAAATCATTCCTAACTGCTAAAACATTTCAACTCAAAATCAGCTCTCAGATATAAAAAGTTGGATATACTACCAAGATCCATTGTAAGCTACAAACTTGTTATATGCCATATAACTAAAACTTAGCAATTACCTGAACTTGTGTTAGATTTAACACTAATAAAAATTATCTCCAAATTATAGAAGGATTTTCTTCTCTTACAAGGTTGCAAAGAGTAACAGTGTGGTGTCGCCGTTTTATTATGAATACAGATGTATTTAATGGCGCAAGAGTTAAAGGTCCATTAACCATCAGTGAGTTGGATACTGCCTTATTGTTGTGGGTAAAACAAGTCCAGAGTTTCTATTTGGCTAATGCAATTGAGCTTCTCAAACAAAATAAACTTAACGTAAAGTGGCTGCAACTTTAAGCCTGTTCATTGACACCCGAGGTTTGTTGAGAGTGGGGAGTCGGTTGCATAATGCAAAATTTACTTCAATACAAGGTTTCCATTGTTGTTACCTAAATCAAGTGTACTTACAAATTTAATTGTAGACTATTACCATGTTACTTATTTGCATGTTGATCCTCGCTCATTGTAAAACTTCATGTTCGTGGATTTTGGGTAGTTTCTGCTAGAATGTCATCCGTTCAAGATTGGAAAAGTGTGCTTTAAGTTAAGAGCATCTTCAGAGTTTCCTCTTATGGAATACAGTCAGAATAAATCAAGCTAGACCTTTTTTACATGTGGGTACTGATTTTGCAAGTTCATTTTTCGTTAAAGAGAGTGCACGAAGCATCGTTACAACTTCAAAGGCATATTTTATTTGTGTATCTACCAAGGCCATACATCTTGAGTTTGTGGATAGATTTCTTGCCGCTTCTGACAGGTTTGCAGCTCATCGTTGGTGCTGTGATACATTTCACAGATATTTAAAATTTCTTTTCTAATAAAATTGTCAATTTCTACTGCATTAAGTGTTAAATCGATTGATTGGAAATTTGTTCTTCTCATTTTGGAGGTATTTTTGAAGCAGGTATCAAATCTGCGAAAAATCACTTATATTGTGTTGTTGGCGAGTGGTTCTCACTTTTGGAAAATTGACTACAGTTTTTTGTAGAATTGAGTCTATCCTAAATTCTCGTCCGTTGTGTGTTTCAGAACTAAATATTAATCGTTTAAATAGGTGGCAATTAATGCAACAGTTCTTTCAGCAATTTTGGCTTAGATAGATAAATGAATATCTGTATACGTTGCAGCAGAGATATAAATGGTTCTCTGATTAACGAAATTTGAAAATGAACAATTTGGTTTTGATTAAAGATGATAATTTGTCTCCTTAACGATGGAATTTAGCTAGAATTGAGAATGTTTTTCCAAGTCGTGACAGGGTCATGCACTTTGCATCAGTCCTTTCGGCCAAGGGAGTTTTTAGGCGTCCCACCAAAAAGCTGTGTCCATTACCGATTAAATCATAGTTTTTTTTCCTCGTTTTATTACATTTTTTTTGTTTTATAGTGTTGTGTTGGCATTCTTATTAAGAATTCAGTGGAGGGTATGTTGGGTATTGAGCCTGCTAATTGGTGATTGGGTTGCTTATGTTTTATTTGTGATTTATTTTTTGGCATGACAGAATACAACACTATCTAGCAAAATTAAACGGGTCAAAATTTGAACTCAAATTTTGTGTACCATTTATTTTGTATACTAGTTTTAGTAGTGTGCGCAAAACCTTTAGGGCAAGACGCAATTCGACTTTGAAGCCACATATTTATGTTGTAATTCGCCGCCATGTCCAGACTTATCCCAAAAACAAATCCATTTTGTGTTTATCTGATGTGCCAACATATAATTTAAATTAAGTTTAAATTACAAGATATTTTAATTTTGACACCATGGGCAGGCTGAATATTTCTTTTTTTGTTGCGACGCGGATCGTATCCAACATTTTTTTGGATCTTCTGAGTCGGATGGTCAGAGCCGGATTAAGGACATTTGGTTTTACAGTTTAAATATCTTAGTTGTGTTTACATTTCAAATATCGCTGTATTTTCGTATGGTTTTGTAGTAATTATGGGGATATAGCTAGAAGAGATATTTTAATAGTCGGAGCGAGAAATATTTTACTAGAATACAAAAAGCTTGCGATACACAGTGCAGTATGCAGAGTGATTCTAGTTTAATTGAGGGTTTTAAGATGGGTTGTGCTAATTTGGATGATACTTTTGATAAATTTGTTGATGTACATGAGGAAATACAGTTGCTAGAATGAAAAATTGATTAAGATTATATTGTTTCTAAACAAGAGGTGAGTGCATTTGAAGATTAGTAATATAATGTTATGGAAATGACTAATAAATATTGTGTTGTTGCTATACCTAGTGATAAAATCATTAGACCGAGATTGCCTGTTATCGAATTGCAAACTTAAAAATTGGTCTACTTTTTATGACAATTTCAGATCCTAAATTCATGATAATGCTAATATTACTTTCATTGAGAAATTTCATTTCATAGTATATCTCAATTAAAATAGTTTCATAATAGCTATGATAAATAAAAGTTTGGTAATTTGAAAGTACACGGAACAAGGTACGGAAAATTTAAAAAGCTAAAGTATTATGTTAGAATGACAAGAAAATTTTCGTGTGACGAATGTGGTGTGTGAAAATTGTGAAATAGGGCATAGAGTTAGTAATCTCAAAAAGGCTTTATACCATGAATTTATGTAAGTAATGAATATAAGTTACCATATCTGCTGTGTCTCTGGCATGGCCAAGAGCTTGGTTTCTGTAGTACATTCTCCATTTTTTATATTCTGCAGTAACTGCTTCTAACTTTCTTTTCCAATATTTTCCTTCAAGTACAACAGCCTAAAATATAAAAAATATATATAAAGATGTGAAGCTTCTTTCATGTATTGCATAAATAATTCCTAAAGAATAATACTGTACGCCGTCAGGCTGTCCTATCATAATACGTATATTTTGATAATAATCTACCTGAATTAACCAAAACTTGTTTGCCTGAATGTTCTGCTTACCTATCAGAAATTCATAAATATTATGTGAAAGCACTGCTAATGACCTGGTACATCTGCAGACATTTGTTTCATTCTATAAATTTTAAGAACAGAAATGTCAAAGTCAAAAATTATCAAGTCACAGAAAAATTTTGACATTAAAGTACTAAGAGCATAATACAAGTTTTTCTATAGGACCAATTTATCCATACAATTGGTAAGTTGAGACACCTGTAACTGTTTTATATTTTTAAATCGATCAGAACTTAATCCATTAATTCTTGATTCTGGTGCAATAAATTCAGCAGTATCTGAAAAATCTAGAGTAAAAGAAAAAATAATTACCTCTGGCTTATTATGTGTATCCACATCCAACGGAGATGCAAATTGACAAATAAGGGTGTTCTCTTTTTTGATAACTGCAAAAAACCATTTTTATCATATCAGTTTTCATAACAAATATAGTGATACTTACATTGTAAATGCCAACACCTCCAAATAACATTGTTCAATCTGATTTTGTCTTTCCATCTTAATCTGATTCCTCGAAATCGATTCCACTTTGGTGATGTAAGTTTTTGTCTGTAAGATATGGAAAAATAAAATGGGTATGTAAGTAAGCTGCCAAAAATCTTTACGTAATATAAAATAGTATATTACAGAAGCAGTCAGGATAAATTATATTACCACCTTAAAATCATGATGAAGAAATTTTAAGACTTGAAGAGAGAAGAGCAAGAGTGACAACTTTCTGCCATAATTAAAGAAAAGCTTGTTTCTATTGGCTGCACCCTCGCTGTTGCTGGTTAGGGTTACCAGGATATAGAAAAAGTATACTTGACAGAAGCGGAACTGGAGCAAAGGATATAATTTTTGACTTACAAATAATTAATAATCAAATAACCTTTAAGTATTTGTAGAGGGGTGAGGTACATTCAAAAACATCAAAAATTAATAATCCTGGAAGAAACAATTAGTTACGAATTTTACCCATTATCAGTGAAGGTAATTTCCACTTTAGTATATATTGTTGTGATAAAATGCAAACTAAAAAAGTATATCCCTACATATGTTGGTATTTTGTGATAATTATATTTTGAAGGATGATCTTTGATCATTAAACACAATTGTTAAGCTTTGTTTCTGTAGCATAATAGGTCAACATTGACATGAGGCTTGTAAGCCACCCTGGTACATTAAGAGCTAGATTCTGGATCAACATGAATCATCAAGAATTTAGCAGAACATATAATAATAAATATGAGGATGTTACCTTCAATCATCACAACCAATCCATCAACTTAAGTTCGTTCATGTAGAGTATCCAACTACGGTGATTTTATTTGAGGTCAAGACCAAGTTTACTTTTCTGAAACCATATGTACATTTTCTCTAATACAGCCTACACATTTATTGCTAGAGGCATTTTTAATAACTGTGGTATACAAATAAAAGAGAAGCCAAAATGGAGCCCTGCAGAACAGACTCAGCAGATATCCCTCACTTCCTTCCCTTCCTTCCACTCCCTTCCTCCCACTCCCTGCCTTCTAGTGAACATTTAACTGCTAATAAATATCACTGGTTACATGAAAGATTATTTAACTCAGTTAATTAAAAATGTAATATGAAAACTATGAAAAAAAAGAGAGGCGGATGAAAACATTTTCAAAAGACTTGAAGACATTCTGATAAGCTATGGATCTTTTAATAAACCACGTCCCAAAAGCTACAACAAAAATCATGATGTAGGTAGACACAATTAATGTTATTGAAAGTGTGACTGCTGATCCCAACATTTCAAGATGACAAATTCAACATGACTCAAACTAATGCATTACACATATTAAGAAACCACAAATTCAAACCCTTTAAAACTCGAAAAGTTCATCAATTGTTATCAAAAGAGGTTGGAGTTTCGTAATTTGAAGGTGCACAATAATGACAACTTGTGTAGGGGTATTATATTGTCTGACGAGTTTCAAATTACAAGTGACACAGCCAACACGAGTGGTCTGATGAAAATCCACATCAAATTTGGAAAATAATTTCAAAAATGCTATTGCAAGTAGTGTTAGAAGAAATGAGTTATGCATACAAGCAAACGGAAGGCAACTTGAACACTAGATAATTTAGTTGCTTTTTAATTTTATTTTATTTAAAGATTAAATTTAATTGTTTATAATTATTATATGTTATGCATTCAAAATATTAACATATCAAATTATATTATGGTTAGAAACTATTTTGTTTTACAACTTTACGAAAGCATGCTAAAAAATTTTAAAATATTAAATTAGTAACTAGATTTTTTGTGAAAAAATAAATGAATGACCTAAATTCAGATTAAACTGAAAAACCATTAGAGAACATATCCATCAAAATATACACTTTTTAATGAATTCATGGCGAACTGTGATTTGCATTTAAGAAATTTAAGCTGTATATATGGAACATCTTCGAGTGTATGGTTAATGATGAGCATTCTAAATTGTTTGACATCAAGACAATACAAGCATTATGTATAAAATTTTCACAAGTAAATCCTCAATTTAACGGACTAATAAGAGGTGGGATTGTCTGTTAAATAGGGATGTTCGTTAAATTTAAACTTCAATTTTCGAATTTAAAAGCTTTAATAAGTATTTTATGGCAGGAGTTAACCCTTTACTGTGTGAACTGATATATCAGATCTATTAAAATGAGTGCAAAATGATATAACAGAGCTTGTCAAACATGTACATCTAGGGCTTCCATCTATATACATTAATTTGAACTATGTCCAGTTCGATTCTAATTTCTTGCAGGCTGTGGAAATAGCTGTTCTTTTGTTTATATTCGAAATGCGGAAAGTAACAGATAAGAAAACACATGCTTGCTCAATGAATTCAAGTGGTATAAGCAACATATAGTAAAATAACGATTCTGATGGATATTTTGACTTAAAATTGTCCAGCGATAGTGAGTGTGCTTAGGAAATAAAAAAAAGCCCCCTTGTAAGGGTATTTTTCCTTATAATAACTTGAGACAATTCACATTTGTTTTCTATTTTGTTAAAAGTAAGGGAAAATGATACATAAACGCAATATTCAGCACTTGTAGTAAGAAATACAGAACTTACTTACCCTGTGAGCATGTTTCATAGTCCATTTTACAGACTTTCAATTACTTCAATGTGTAGTTCAAGCACGAACAAACTTTAAATTTATCATTTCGATTTGTATTATCTAAGTGAAACACTTTCAAATAAAAGTCAAAAATTTTCACGGCAGAAATTTTTTTAAAATATTTTGATAGTTGGATGTTAACAATCGACCAAAAGTCCATTAAATTTTTTCTTTAATCTATAGTCACGCTGGGTGGTAGTATAGTTATGTCATTTCTTTGTCTTGCTTATAATTGTTTAGGTGATTTTGTCAATGTTTTATATTGTAATCTGCTGTATTTGATGATTGCGTGCAATATAATCTTGACCTCATGTGGACTACATTATGTCACAATATTTTTTGTTTTAAATAATTAGATCGAATTACCTAAAAGTTGTTTATTCATTATACGAAATCAGACCCAAAATTTAAAGTAATTTTTTTATTGATTGTTTATCCTTACATGTCGGTTGACTTGAATGAAATTCTAAAAACATATTATTTCTTTTTGCACTCATATGTAATCAAAAGTTGCTTAGATGAGCAATGGGGGGGGGGGGGTTGGGTTTTTTTTTTTTTTTT
>JAWQRN010000262.1:0-32777 GCA_033557685.1 Sperchopsis tessellata
TTTTCTTCTGAGTGGCTGATGGAATTTCAAAGGTCGTTTCAGCCTGGGCAAAAGTGATACGATCAATTTTATGAAAATCTTCCTCACTCATTAAACTGTAAAGGTGTATATGCAACCTAAACAATTCGGATTCGCAAATGTCCAATTCTCGGCGAGAGAAACTGATCCTTTCTTTCACAACTAAAATACCTGCTTTGTGTATAATTTTCTGGACAGAATGGGTTTTAATATGATGACTCAATTGTTAACCTTTAGGAACAATGTTATCGTCCTTGCATCGCTTAAGAAATGCAAGCGAAGCCAATAACCTTTAACGCCTCTGGCGAAGATTGCCAAATAACCTACAATATTTACCTGTTTCCTCCCCGTAGAGGGATTATGATTAGCTCAAAATGAAGCCGTATCTTATCTGGCTTCATATGAAATATCACGCAAGATGAGGCTTTGAAGTCCATTAGAAGTTTGTAGACAGAAAAATCTGCAGGGGTGTGTGGCATAACAAGTGAATTGAACGGAAAGAGTAACAATTGGTGTAAGAAAATTAATGTTTTAATGTATGCTATCTTGTGTATTTAAAAGTGAGATAAACATTGTTACAAAAATGTTTGTTATATTATAGTGGGCTGGTTTTTTATTTATTCTCATTTATTACACGAGACAATTAAACACATATTTAATGTACATATTCACTGTTGATCTATATGATTCAAAGTGCGCTAAGGCTGGGATTGAACCCTCTGTCGGATGAAAAATTTTCCAAACAAGCCAACGCCGTAATCAAATATACGTATTTTCATTGACGAATGATAGAGCTATATGTAGGATAAGGAAAAAAAATATGCAGATTGCATTTGTATAAGAGGAGACCCACCTCGCCCAAGATCTAAGTCAATCATAGCGCAAACCACAAATACGTGAAGGTCATCCTTACAAGCTATGATCGTGCGAAAACAGAAGGGCATGTATGACAAAGCGCGTACACTTGTAACAGAGGTTTTTGAACATAAATAAAAATTGAGGAGTATTATTGGTAGCAATTCTCACCTTAAAAGAGATTATTATACTACCTTTATGAAAGTATGTCCAAAATACTCCTGTTTCAAACCTCATTCCCACAACGACCTAGACCATGAGAAAGCGTTATGTACGTTTTATTGGTTTATTGCCTCGTATTCCGCGAAACGTTACAATTTTACAAAACACATGTTCGTTTGTTTCGTATATTTTAAGAGGAACAATTTTTTAACATCAGTCTATTTCCGCTGGTATGGCCAATCACAGACGCCAGAAATTTGCTGCCACACCTGGAAAGTTCGCCGCATCCAGTTTCAACTAGAATTGGGTTCAATACACAAGACCCATCGTTTTACGTCCGTTTCCAAAGACGGCGATCATATAGACTTGGTGGATAATAATTTGTTTATTGAAAATTTTAAAATGTGTACCAGAAATATATACAGGGCCCATAAATTAGTTAAAATCCAAACAAAATTAAAGTTGAATTTTATCAAACGAACTGAATTCTATGATTAAATGTTATTTTGAAATTCAAAGAAGGTGCCAGACACATTATCAACTCATTTAAAAGTTATAAGAGTCGAAAAATAATAAAATGCAGATAAGTCGAAAGTTTTATTAAATCAAAAAAATATATATATTTTGTCAGGAATTATTACAAATTTTGTTGTTAGTACCTAGTTGTATAGTGTACCTCCTGGCAACAGACGAATCTATTTGAAATATCCTAGTGCACAGAGAGGAATGTTCACCTAGTTATTAACGTAAATTCGTCAATTATCCTCTGCCGAAAATCCAAAAGACTCTCTGGTTGAGAAATGTACACTTTGGATTTGAGGAAATCCCAAATCTACAGAAATAGCAGGTAAAAATAATAACAGATATATAGATTGAAATTTACTTCATACCCCCTTTATATATATCAAGGCCCAAATCCACATTACAATACAAATTTTGGGAATTCAAGAAAAGAGAAATTTCATTTTTTCCAAAAAGATTAAGATTTCTATTCCACTTTTTTAAGTTAAATACATATTACATTTCTTACCCTAAAATTATACTTATTAAATTTACACAGAAGTTCGTCTGGTCTGACAATTTTGAAAATAGAATGCCCAAGAATTTCAAGGTATGTAAATTAGCTTCCACATTATTTCAGGCAAGACAAAAATCACCTTGATTACATGTACCTTGACGGGCGGATCTAACATCGTGGCCCGATTGAATGGCCTGTTCGTTCACTCTTCTTTTTGTGGGGTTACTTATCCAAAGTGTTCTTTACTCAGTCATTTGGATTTAAGTTAGAAGATAATGGTGAAATGTGTGATTTCCAATTGATTGTTCTATTTAAAAAAGAACAAATTAAAATGCTTTCATATAATAATAGAAATAGTTCAATTTATATTCTTACTAATTAATAGTTATCTTACAACTCATTCAATTTTTTTAAGAAAATACCTCATAACAGTTGTAAAGTCCATTTACTTCTTAAACTATGCAATCCTGAATAAATAAAAAACATTTACTCAAAATTACTAAATTACTATCTTGGATTCAAACAAGCGATAATATAAACACATTTTTAATGTACAGGGTGTTCATATTATTATAGAAATTGTGTTTAGTTTGCGTATTTCAAAAACACCCCATATATTTTTATATTTTTGAATTCTAAGAAACTTTTGTAAAATTATTTTTTTATAAAATGTTTTATTTTCAAGTTACAAGCAATTAATCAAAACTCCTAAACTTCAAAATAAGAATATTCCCCCACATAAATACACATTTCAACCAAACGGTTAACAAAAATCAAAATCAAATAACCAAAACAATTAAATAAAATTTGAGTAAACGTTCGAACTGCCAACCCTGAGCTACTTGACAATAACAGAAACTCTCCATCAGTTCTTGTAAACAGTTTTCTAAATGTTCATCACTAATATTCTGAATTTCCTCGCGTATCCTCTGCTTTCACTCATCAATATTTGGTGGCCTATTGGTAGAAACTTTCGATTTCGGGTGTCCCTAATTGGACAAATCTAATATCTGTAAATCCAGCAATCTTGGAGACCATTCGATGAATCCTCTCCTACTAATCCACCTTTGCTGAACACCGTTTTTAAATAGTTATGAACTTGGACACTGTAATGAGGCGGGGCTCCGTCTTGTTGGAAGCAGATACTATTTAGTTATTTCTTCATCGAACATATGGAGGTGAAGTATTACTTCATTTTTAAGTAGAGCTAAGCAGCATTCAGATGTCAATGTGCCTTCAATAAAAAATGGTTCTTCTAATCTGTTCCCAATGTCACCTAATCAAACTTAAATTTCTTGAGGATATATAGTATACTCAGCCCAGTGCAGATTCTCTCTTAACCAATACCTGAAAATGTGCTTGTTTACTGATTCATTTAAACAGTATATGGCCTAATCAGAAAATAAAATTCTTAAAATGGCAGAATTTCTATTAATTAAATGTTGAAGGTTGTCGCAAAATTAATATTCTTATTTGGGTCATCAATTAGTGAATTAATTACACCTTATAAGAATGTGCTTTTTCTTTTTCAAGAGTTCTACGAACTGATGCTTGAGTCACCCGGTGATCTAATGCTAGTTGGATTTTCCTAGAGTGGCTGCAGTTTTTGGCCGACCCGCTCTTCTTGCATTGTTTATGGAATGTAAATTTTCGTAACGGTATAGGGTCCTCTTTACAATACTGTCACTTATTGTATTTAATTACATCTTCTTACATCTTTTAGCGATCCCTTCTATTGCCTATTCCAATAATCATTAACAAAGTTATCCACTCATATTCAGTCAGTTGATTAAGTTTTAGCTGAAAATGGGTAATTTCATATTATTTTTACCTTTTCTTAGGACACGATGCTCTTTTGATAGAAATTCATAACTGACTAATTTGAAACTGTCATTTAAATGACAATTGTTTAAGTGAAGTTGTGGTGAGATTAGTTTATTATCAAGCCACCTAGGGCTGGCACTTTGAACACTTCCTATTCATTTGGTTGCTTTTGATTTTTTTATTTTTGTTAACCGTTTGGTTAAAATAAATATGTATATGGGGTAATATTTAAACGTTTTGATTAATTACTTCAAAAATAAAGCATATTATAAAAAAATGATTTTTACAAAAGTTTCTTAAAATTAATTTAAGAATTGAAAAATGTAAAATATACAGGTTTTCCATTTGAAAAAATGCAAATTAAATACTATTTCTATAATAAAACACCCTGCATAATAAAAATGTTTTGATGATTTCTTGTTTAAATCCAAGAAAGTTTTATCTAAAAATTTTTGAAATTTTTTAAGGTTTATGAAATATTTAGGTGTTCTGGTAATTTTGAGGAAATCTATATGTGAACTCTTCTTCCAACATATACCACTAACTAAAATGTGCTTTCATCTTCTATAATAAGTCACCATAGCTTCATGCAGCTCTTTGACTTTACTCTCATATAATAATAATAATAATAATGTCAATAAAAGCATTATAACTTCTGCTTGGAAACATCCTATATAAGCAACACAAAGTATTAGAAGATAACTTATAAAATAACTCGACACTAATTGTATAGGCATCAGAGTATTTAGAAGGGGTGGGTTCAGGATTGAATGAATATTTGTCAAAATTATTAATAAAAAGTTAAAAGCAAAACTTAAGATCTTTATTAACAAAAGTTAACAATTCAAAAATTAAAACAATTATTCACATTTTCATCTTTTTGCTTTTGTAATTTCTTCAAAATCATTTGACTTTTTATATTTTTTATTCTTTTCATTGCTAGTAGTGTTATCATTATCAGTATCTGGTCCTTCAATATAAACCTTCTTTGATTTCCTCTTAGATTTTTTCTTATGGATATTCTCCTCATATTCAACCATTTTCCCCAGGGTTTGAGCTGAAGTATCCACTTCTTGAATTTCACTATCTTCCTCAAGATTTTTCCTTCTTTTGTTTTTCATTTTGCTGCTTGAGTCTTCAACCTCTGGATGATTCTTTTGACAATCTGCATTATCTATTAATTCTTCTACAATTTCTTGGTTTTTACATTTCTTCTTCTTTTTAACTTGATCTACTACAACTTCATTATTAGTTTCATTTGTAATATTTTCATCACAAACTAAACTGATTTCTGTGCATTTAATTTCAATTTCAGATGTGTGCTTCTTCTTTTTATTTTTCTTCGACATTTTGTCTTCTTCAATTGGAAGACTTTGATTTAAATCAATTTCTTTATTTGTGTCTTTTTTCTTTATCTTCTTTTTGGATTCTACATTTGTATTACTGATAACATTCTCCTTAGTAGCTCCACTATAATTTTCATTTTCACTTCCTTTCTTATGGTAAGTAGTACTGTCTTCATTTAACTGATCTCCATAGTCTGGACTATATGAATTGTTACCTTCTTCATGTGCTGCATAATTTTCTGATTCACGTATAGAATCATCACCATAAGCTTCTCCATTCCCTTTATTGTATGAATTGTTTCTGTTTTGTCTCCGTTCATTACTTTGAAGCCCTCTATTTACAAAACTATTCCACTGATTATTGAAAAAAGGATTTTCTTGACCTTCATCTAGCTTTTCAAAAACAGCTACAAAGAAACCATTCGTCAGATCCTGTTCTGGTTTTGCATATAAGCAACATTTTCCTATGTCACCATATTCTTCTGATCCTAAGTTGAACCATGGGGCATTTATCATATCAACTACAGGTCGTAATTTAAATCTCTGACTGCTGGAAATAACTTCCTTAACAACCTCTTCATTTTCTTTAGGATTTAGAGAGCATGTGGAATAAACAACTCGTTTAACAGTTGGAAAAGACCTTAGAGCATGTTTCAGAATCTTAATTTGGAATCCTGCCAAATTTTTTAATCTTCTTTCGTCTACTTCAGCAGAACTGGTTTCTAGTTCCACTCGATCTGTTATACCTGTAAATCAAAATAAAAAGTGAAATTTTAGAGTTTAACACCAATAATAAATTTATAAACTTTTATAGTACATATCAAATGTACCTGATCCACTGCAGCTTGGGTCCACTAAAATATACTCGACATTAGGACATTCATTTGCAGAAACTGTGAGTACGTCTTTGTTGATAGTTTGTACACAAGAAGCCCCAGAAGATTCAATAAACTGGTTCAAAATCTTCAATCGTTTTAAGTCTCGTTCAACAGCATAAACAGTTCCTTCGTTATTCATTAAGGCTGCAATTTGAGAGGTTTTCATTCCTGGTGCAGCACACATATCTAAAACCACACTCCCTGGTTCAGGACTTAGAACACTGACAGGCAAACAACTAGCCTGCAAATTTGAAATGTTCATAATAAGTTTACAAAGACAATATCTTCAAGTGTATTGAATGTAATAGCTTTCCAAAAAATATACCTTATCCTGTAGAAATATGTCACCATTTTTGTAAGCATTATGCTTATAGAATTGGGTATTTGGAGGAAAAATTAGCAACTCTTTGATGTGAATGTCAACCATAAATTCTTCTGGGCCTAAATTAGAAACTCTTTCCAAGAAGCCACCATAATCTTTATGGTCTGTAAATCGTGCCAGAGTCCAGCCTTCATCTCGAAAACCTTCCACTGCTTCATTAACTGGCATAGAAATAGTGTTGACTCGAACATATCTAGGCTTATTTACTAAAACAATTAGGTACAATTATAAAAAGAATATTCATAAGATTATACAAAATATATATTATAGAAACTGATAATAATAGTAATGTTACTTATTTAAATAGGTTTATCAGGAATAATTTATTTACACCTTATATAAGAATTATGGTCACAATCTATGAATTTCATTAAGATTTGGGCCCTACGCATTGTAATTGGAACAACATGAAAGATATTAAGTAAATCAAAACCAAACATATGCAAATTGCTATCGCAGTCATTTAGATCAACTTAAGATATCATATCACTTTATGCGATTATGAATACTTATAAATTTTCAATTCGTTAAATTATTTGGTGAGAAATAAGATTATCAATGATTGTCTCAAAAGTAAACGTTTTAGATGCTCTATTTCAACAGCATTGCATTATTTTTATGAAAATCTAATTATGTGCATGATAGGAATAAGTACTCTAAGGGATTTTTGATTTTGGAGTGGAACGTTTTACTGTGTTGCCCACAACATACTTTTGGACAAGATATGTAGCATTGGATGTAATGAAATTTGTCCAGTAGAAGGAAAATTTGTTGTTTGAATGAGGGTTCCAATATTACAGTGATGGTAGGGTTGCCAAGCGTTCGGATTTCAGCAGGAATGTCCCAATTTAGAAACTGTAATCCTGGTTGATATGCAGTCTATAATTCCCAATATGCACATAAAATTTAAAAATCGACCTAAGCAAAGACATTTCTATTATAATTGCAGTTTTTTTATTGGTTAGTAAGTAGCCAGATATTCAGAGAACAAATATAGTGCACAACATGCAAATTGAATGAATACGTGATCTTTTAAAGCCACGCTACAAACATACAATTTAATATTTTAATTATCGCAATATCCTTTGCGTGTTCATGCAGGTCTGTGTACATATCATCTCGTGATTGTTCAGCGTACTTTTTTTTCTGTAGTTTTGAATATTTATTTAGTTATTAAAATATAAGACCTCCGTTCATTTTAGAACAAATATTTAAAATGTCTGATTATGAGAATTGAAGAAAAAGAAAAGTAAATAAAATGGCAAAATTTAACCCCAAGGAAAAAATATGGGGTGGATACATCAGAGTGGTGATCATCATATTACGTATACATGGTGCAATAACTTGAAAACTTCTATTACAGTGAAAATGATATCAAAAGTTAGTATCCAATGAAACTTCTCCTGCAAGTTCAAATAAATTAACCACGTCCTTTAGCATAAAAAGCAGAAAAGAAGAGAAATTGGTGACATCAACAGAAGAATAATTTTGATATCATACTGTCATTCATTCACACAGCATTTGATCTAGTGATTGTGCTGGTTCCTTATATTCGTATTTGTTTAACGAACAAAATTAGCAAAATATGAGTTTAGTTCCTGAACAAAAAAAGCAACTGCTTTAAGGGATTTTTTTAATGGGCTAATGGTTTAGGATGTTACCTACTAAAAAAATTTTAACCAATCAAATCCTACTTTCTGTATCAATCTCCACTGGGCTACATACTTTTATTGAAGACAAACTTTCTTTGGTATATTTGAGAGTTGTTATTATAAGTTGTTCACTATTTCAATCTGCATTCAAAAAATTACAAAGTTATTTTAATTGATGTCTATGAAAATTATGAAGGAAGTAAGGTATTCCATTAATTAGGAGAAGAGAACAACAATTTTTCAGATCGTTTGCAAGCAGAGAAGTAAAAAGATGTAAACACGATTCTGCTATAAAGAAATTTAAAGCTGACCCTAGTAATTTTTTGATGTTGCAAGAAAACTTGAACAGTAATAAACTTGAATCACTACAACCTTTGTTTTTGAAAGAGCGTATTGATTTTGAAAGTTTAGAGAAAATAGTGGAACAATTCAATTTCTGTATTGCTAAAGACATTTTATTCGAAGATATATATATAAAAATTAAATTCATTTATAAAAAGGGAGGAGAAGAACGAACTATCATCTGTTGCAAATGGTGTAATTTTTTTAAAAGTAATGAATGTACAATTAATTTATACAAAATAGCATGTTTTCGATTCTCCACTCTAATGCAACATCAGCAAATATTTTTAGCTTAATGACAACTGTTTAGTGAAAATAATGGAATTGACTGTTGCTAAAAAACTTGGAGGTAATGGTAAAAGAAAATTGTATGATGTAATGTAAGATGTTTCGCAAATTTTTTAAAAATGCATATGCATGAAATATTTTAAAAAACTGCAGCAGAAACAGAAAAATATTGAAGGGTTTTTAAATGCTATATTTGTAATAAAAATGTTTCATGTAACATGTTTGTATAATGGAATATCGACACCTAAAAGTGTTTAAGAAAAATCGATTTTTTTAGTTAGGGATTATCAACTTTTCTCACTAAGATTAGTTTATTGCAGAGATCTACTGAGCCCAGCTTTATTTTCACTTTTTATTAATGACATGATGCTTATAGGTGATGGCCTTTCTAGCAATTTTGTTTACGTATGCTGATGATACCTTGGTTTTGTTGTCAGGAGAAGGTATGAGTGAGGTTGACGAAGATGCCGGTGCCACGTGTAGCTGCTAGGGTTGAATAATAAAGAGAAATATTATTACCTTTCATAATTAAATAATAGATCCTACTTAAGTTTGAAACAGAAAATAAATGTGGACTTATTCATAAAAATTGAATGTATTCAATTCTTGGGAGTGATTATTGATATGTCATACGATATATTTATTTGCAAAGAGGATTTGTTATATTTGAGAATGTCTTAATTGTATAGAAGATAACAATTCGATATACCTCCTGTTTAGTTTTGATGTAGTCATATCTTATTTTTTTATTGTTCCTAAATAAAAGACGGACAGAGTGATCATCTTCATTTGCCGCAAAGAACACTTAAGACGGTTTAATTTACTTCTTAATGATATAAAACCATTGAATTGAATTTGTGTGTATATGTTTATATAATTGTAATATACTTATATAATGGGCTGCGTTTTCGATCCCTCAAAAATTAAAAACATAATAATTAAAAAAAAAACCATAACCTTATGCATACAAAACGTTGTATTCAATTAAAGGTACCTGGCTATCAAAATTAAACTAAGAATGTGACATACTCATACTAATTCATACAAATTCTACTTAATATTATCTGATTCATAATTATTGTACTTGCATTAGACATTTCTATTATAACAAATTTTAAATTGCAATAGTGTTGAACAACAATTTACAGTAGCTTGGCAACAGAGGTCTTTCTAAAGTACAGTAAAATTAACAAATGTCTCAGCTTGACCATGGACAATCTAAAAGCCAAAGAAAATTATAGATCCATATAAATTAAGTCAAATAAGTGTAGAATACTCGGAACACGGAGATAAATGAATGCACACAATGATGCAAAATTTAGAATGTTCCAAACATATAGATGAGCTTACATAATCTTCTTGCATTAAATAAGAAATATTTATTGCAATATTAGAACACAATCAAGAACTATTACAGAAGGAAACAAGCATCATACTTTTAAGAAGAGGTAGATTGTGATTCAAACAACTATTTTAAATGTTATAAATGTTTATTAACAAAAAAATACATATTACGTAACAATCTTCTTATAAATATGACACAACTTATCCTACACACAGAAATGAAGGTCATACAGCTTGAATTTAAATTAGCTCACAGTTTCAAACATAACTAACCACGTATTTCTGCTTAATGTTTAATGATAACAATATCATTCTTTGGAATTTCTTAAATTATCATTATAAAAGGGTAGGTAGGTAAAATAAACATTCAAATTGTTCATCTTATATCATAGTTACACTAAATGTCCGTTGCCGATATTAAAACATAAGAAATATACGATAGATAAAATAATCCACTTGATTTAAATTGCTACCACTACTTTGAACAAAACGACACAATGCTACTCATGTCAATGAGTATTGATTCAAAAATATAAATATTGATCATCAGACAAACAAAATATTTGTTTTACGTTTAAATAATCTTTACGAAGTAAATTTAGAATGTAAGAAACATTTGTATTGTCAGTAACCAAAATCTAATTAGTAATTCTTGTATACATATATTAACTGTTTACAACAAAAAGAGATGGGCACCACAAAATTCATTTTTCAGTTTTTTTACGTAAGAATGATTGGTACATAATATGATTGAATATCAATACCAAAGACACATATAATTCTACATGAACTTTATATTAGATTTTCATATACACGCTGTTCAAGAAATAATACCATTGACAATTTTTAAAATAGTTGTAGACACCTCAGTACTTTTACATTTATATAAATGCTACCAATTTGTACATATAGACAGACACGTTAATATAAATAAATTTTAATCCTCTTTTGATTTATCATCAGATATAACATTCCCTTCATCATCATATTCTGTTTCATGATATGCTTGATAAGCATACACACAAATAATAAAATTAACGGTAATAACAGCTGCTAAAACTGACCAAGCTGTATTTGCAAAACCTTCAATATTAAAAGTATCTTTCATAACATGTCGTGTTCCGAAGAATGCCCCAAAAGGCATCGAAAACATCAGCAGACTGTAGAACAGCAGCAGAGCAAATGCCTTAGCTGCCTGTTTTGAATGTTCGGGTATCATAGGCGTATTGTCGCTGACAATATGCTGATCAGTGTCCATCTTAAAGTAGTCTATTCTGCAAAAAAAGAATAACACATTAATTACCTGATCTATTAATAATTTTCTTAGTATCTTCGTGTGTATTATCTAAATGGGCTCTGAATATTTGCTCATAAGCCAAAATAGTTTTAATAGGTTTGCAATCACCAGACAACTTTTGTTTGCCCCATAACAATTCTGTAATAAGTATACGAGCCAACCACTGATCTAGGCGATCTTCTTTCGTCAAAAGCTGGGATTTTTTAAAGAGGAAATCTATTTGAGATTCATGCTGCAGTGCCTCCAATATTAAAGCATACAACGCTTTTTTATTCTAAAATGAAATAAAGTATTAGATAAGAATTATTTAATTATAACCTCAAATACTTACGACGTGTTTATTTTCAAAAACGACGCGCTTAACACTAGCATTGTTCTCTTTTACTTCCCTCGCTAATTTAGCCGCTATTTTGTATAACCTAGGAACCTTAACTGAATGTTCAAACATTGTTTAATTACCTTTATTGTCCAAAATAATTGAATTAAAAATTATCGAGTCTTCTACAAATAATAAGTCACATTTTTGAGTGCTGTTTATCTGTCAAATCGAAGAATGGCCAACCCTTGTTCTGCTTGTAACTAGACTTGTACCTACAGAAACGCTACCAACTAAATCCATATACACAAGTAACCATGGAACTTGGTAAAGATTGGAGATTGTATGATCTGCGGAGATTTTTCTTTAAAGAGTATTTATCGACAGTCGTCGAAGAAAATATTTCTGATAGAGTTTAAAATATGTTGAATGCACAACACGCGTTTTTTAGTTGTTGCCAGGATGTGTCAGTTTGTGACAAACCAACCATTCGTCGGATACCCTAAGCTGTCAGAGGAAGGGCCCCTCTTTAGTTATTTGGACTCTCCATAACAACGGTCACTTTTAGATTGATTTAAAAAAATTGTCCCTCTTGATTATAAAAATGTTTTAAATTGAATAAGACAAAGAGTTAATTGAAAAACTAAAGAATTATTCTTAGTAGCAAAGATTAGTTCATGGAACTATCACGCTCACAAGACTATAAATAGTAGTTTTAATGAAATTACAATTCATGATATCTGAATGAACGTATCATTGCAATAATGTCAATATTCAAGTATTTACCTTGCTACAATTAAACTAAATCAAATCGTCTTTGTACTTATACTTCTATATAGTATAAAAAATGAACTGGATAAAGTACTTTAACATTCTAGCCATCAAATATTTACTATGCATTTTCTCGCACAATGAGTACCCTTCAAACATGCAAAAGCATAATTTACGTCAGTATGTACGTTTGTATGGTTATAATTGTTTGGTCTTCCATCAAAAAATATTTTACCTGATGCATTGTCAATCTACATTTATATATACGCTTGTTACAAGCAAGTTATTATAATGCGCTTTATTCACCCCAACTACTTTGTGTTAGTAGTTGTCCTATTCACATGGAACATCTATTTTCTGCAAATTACCTTTATTGTTTAATGTTAAGATTGGATTAATGAGGAGAAAATTTATATAGATAAAAATTAATATATATATTTCCACTAATATTTCTATTTTATCTCAACGTCGTTATATTTTAACATGTACTTATTTGTAGTTTTGTTAAGTGATTTAGTCAAATTAAATAAATACAGAAGAGAGGGATTATCCTCAAAACGTAAAAAAAAAACAAATAATTTTCAACTGATCTTACATTTGATTTCTTGTATAAATGCTTTAAGGTCAGAAGTAAGCACATTATGAAAGGTATTGTAATATATCAATGTTGCAATTGAGTAACCATTATGTTAATTGATACACAAAACCGCCACGAAATGTTCGCATATATATTGGAATTTATTACTTCCTTTGGTCTCGTATGAACTTATTATTTAAAAAGTTTGTTTAAATCAAATCTCAAGCAAAGCGTTCCAGTTAATACATTAAATACGTACGTTTGATACAGCTAATTATTAACAGAGCAATGCTGTTGACGTCTTATTGACAGAAACTCAATGTCCACTGCAATTTCGGGTTGTTCCAATATTTTTGGATGCATATTTGACTACTGTATTTAATATATTAAATTGGCCGGTTTTCTGAGATTTCACTTGATCAAATTTTTTTATTATTTTTATTTTCTTTACAATATTCGTTTTTATTTATCTATCACAATATTAAAGTTGTTTTAAAGAATACACATACAAATAGTGTTAATTTATTTTATTATTTCATGACATTGTGAAACAATGTGTTATATTATATTGTTTATAACTGATAGTTGCACAGTTTAGCTATATTTATATTTAAAAAAACAATTCCTCCGATGTGTAATACATGTTTATTTGAAACCGATTTATAAACAATTTGCTAACGCTAAGACAAACAATAAGCATTTGTATTAATGTTGTGCAAGTAAGTAAAAGTAGATTGAACACTTCTATTTTCGAATAATAAGAATGTAGTTTCACTAGTAAAGACGCCAACTCACTTTTCCAGAAGAAATGTTCAATTCTAAGAATTATTCCTTATCAAAGGATGTCAGTGAACGTTTGTTTGTGTAGGTAACACCTTCCTTGTTTCAAAGCATTAATCACATAATGCCAACAGCACCACAAATATTACTGTTATAATGTATTTGAATAAAATGAATAAATGACAAAAAAGCCCTAATTTAGTAAGCGTCATATATTTGTTTGTATTTATTTACGAATATTTTTCCTTGCACCAGTTGGATCTTCGTTTTAGGTTTAATTTTAAATTAAGGATTTAGTGGAGGATATTATTGTTTGGTTATTCACATCTTCTGTTATTGTCAAGTGCAACGCTAACTTTACAAATGAATGATCCACGACAGTTGTTCGTTGAATACGTGCAATTAAAAAAAATGTTATTTAATTTATAATTTTATTAGAGGTAAACCATTTTAAAGAAGCATATTTCACGTTTAATTGATTTATTTGTTCTTGACAGTGCTTCGATTGGTTAAATCAGATGATAACGTTGTTTACATTGGACGTAAAATCCTCCCAAAACATGAATCAACAAAATTTCAAGAAATAGCTTTGTTATTAACAGGAACGGAAGCTGATTGATAAGTAACAATGTAGTTTTGTGTGTTTAAACAGGAAAAGTTGTGTTTAATAAATAGTTTCGAGATGGTTCCGATACCGTATGAGTTTACTTACGACTATTGGCTCCAAGGCCCCTCAGAGTATACCAACCTGACCTGCTTGATGCCCAATGGAAATATTATCTTACTTGTTGCCAGCTACAATGCTACCTTGGCAGAAATTAAAGAGGTATGTAATATAATATATCGTGTGTTTATTTATTTTTGTTGTGATTTGCATTGTTATTCTGGGATGATGAAATTAGTATTTCACTATGTTGATACTGATAGCGGTTTTAAACAATTGTATTATTATTATATTATGTAATACATAAAAAATATTGTAGTAGTAATTTCTTATACATTTAGATGAATTTACGTGATGGGATTTTATTTAATATTTTATTATGACTTTTTAAACTTTCTATTATATAAAAGTAATTATATATAATGTTCAAATTCCTAAAGCCTCTAAAAAAGGCTAGCATGAACCCGTTCTGTTCATTGTATTCATGTCATCCTCAAAAAGGCTTTCATTCCAAAAGTGCATTTTCCTTTATAGCCATTGTTTCTTAGCTACAACTTCTACAATTTTATGTTAATATGCCTAGAATTTCTAATTTTAAATAAGTTTTGACCTAATCACTGTATACACTGTTTCTTGTTTAATGTATTTATGAATGTCGTAATGATAGAACATGGTTTTAGCTACTATAAGATCATTAGACGTCTGCAAATAGGGTCAATCCATATTAGATCACCAAAGGGGTGTTACTCAACAATTTTAATATTTGTAATAATTTTTTTTGGCAGCCATGTGTTTTAGTCCCGCAAGCCATTTTAAGTAAAAATCAACCTTAACGTAAAACTTAATAGCTTCCTTATTGTTTGAGCTATTAACTTGATCTAAATACCAAAAAATTCAGAATAAAATGTTCTATTTTTTTTTATATTCATACAGATTTTGTCTAATATTCAAGCATCCCAATACAAAAAATTACCAAAGATTAGAAAACTAAAAATTAAAAAACAGATTTTCGGTACATAATATTGTTATGAAGGAAACCAGACTCACATTTGAGACATTTTCCTTAATTGTATTCACAAAACACTACTTGTTGTAGAAGTTTCAAGTCTGAGAAACTGTTCCTTTTTTTTTTACAAAGTTTTTTAAATATTAAAAAGTTAGTGTTTTCTCATATTTTCTAGGCAATGTATCGGAAGAAATTGCAAATATGATTTTTAGCTAAATTTCAAGATTTTATAAATCCAAAATCAATTGAGTCTCAATGATCAAATTTATATGGTGGACTAACATCACAAAGAAGTGAATTCTGTAAAATTTTCATAGTTTTTTACTCAGTCCTTTTTGAGATACAATGCCTAGAAAATATGTGAAAAAGCACATTTTTCAATATTTGGAATATTTTGTAAAAAAATGAATAGCTTCTCAGACAAACTTCTACAATAATTAGTGTTTTGTGAATACAATTAAGGAAAAATATCTCAAAGGTGAGTCTGGCTTCCTTCATAACAATATTATGTACCAAAAATCTGTTTTTTAATTTTCTAATCTTTGGTAATTTTTTGTAAATATTAGAAAAAATCTGTATGAATAAGAAAATAGACCATTTTATGTTGGTATTTAGATCAAGTTAATAGCTCAAACAATAAGGAAGTTATGAAGTTTAACGCTAAGGTCGATTTTTGCTTAAAATGGTTTGCTGGACTGAAAAACCATGGCTATCAAAAAAATCTAGGAGTGCAAAAAAATGTCAACCTTAGTTTTCAACTCACAAAGGTAGAGGGAGCACCTGGTAAAAATATAAAAAAATATAAAAATGTTGAACATCAATTTTTATTTAAATTGGATGATTTGATTTGGATTCGGGTGCATCTTTGCATCGTCTTTTCCATATCGTTTCCAGCACTACCATTCAAGTTTCTCATCACCATGATGTTCTTGTTTTAAAAATCTATTATTGTCTTTTGAATGTTCTCAAAACTCCTCTACAGCTTTCGTATCATTATTCGGTCTAAAGTATGTATACAATATTTGATGTTCTTCACTCCTCGTTTCCATGTCATTAACTATTTCACTTAACACTTATCAAATAATGCGGTATCAATTTGCTATCAATTTGCTTACACAATCACCTTCACACAGTTATACTGAACTCAAAACTTACGGAATTTTGTCAGACATACATGTCAACATGGTAACACTCGTGTGTATTTAGTGGCATTTAGTCCAGTAAGCATGCCAATTTTGCAGATACCTTGGAGAATGTACATTGATGTTTGGCTAACTAAATATTCAAAATTGTATCAAGCATGAACAAATCGAATATATACATCTTGAAATAAAGGTGACTCAAGTATAGATGTATCAATCAACACCTAAAAGTGCAATAAAGGACTTACGATTCATAAATATTCCAAAGTAACGCCTCATAACCGGTGCGGTTTTTAAATTCAGTACCTTTAATTTAGACATGTTGTTCTTCGTCAATATTTCCTGTATGTCTCAGCAGACAACACAACACAACCATCTGGAAACTTAGAAACTTAGGCATTAAAATTTGTTGATTTTTTCAAATATATAGCCAATAACAGTAAAGATGAAAGCTAATATCATTTAAGACGAATGCTGCATATATATATATATATATATATATATATGTTAATACGAATGTTTCGATGTAGTGGATCTTTAACCCTGATACGCAATTTGCCGACAGTGGGTTTCTACGTGGGTGGCAAAACAATCCATCATCACGTTTATTTACACCATCAGGCCTCTTGTCTATTTCGATGATTTCCTTCAAAATGCGGTATTTTAGGTATATTCACATAAAATTGTTTTCGTCTCCTGAACGTTGATTCTGAGACCCGGTGTTCTAGTGTGTTGAACTAGAGCAGATGATTTTTCTAATCTTTTTATCGCCAGTTTGTGCTCTTTAACACAGGTTGAGATGCAATAATTTGTTTGTTGACCTTGACCCTTGATCTTCTTGAGGGATTGTGTTCTTCGGGCTTCTAAGGTTTCTAATTTTTGTATTTGTGCAAAATATCATTTTTATGTTAAATCTATATAGGATGTTCAAAGCTTTGTCAGTAGCACCTTTGATGTAGGGTAGGGTAACTGGAGCAGAAGGTTTTTCATCTCCTCTCTCAATACTGGGTTCTTTAATAATAGCTCGCTCTATGGATGTTTCTTTGTAGCCGTTGGACACAAATATCTTCTTCCGGGTTTTCATTGCTTCGTTGCTGTGCTCTGTGTCGGATAAGGTTTTAGCACGAAATACCAAAGTATTCAGTACTTATTCTAGTTGAACTGGGCAGTGGTGTGATTTTACATGGAGAAATAAGAGACTCACGTCGTTAGTTGCGTATATTAAATATTATGAAATATTAATGAGATAGAGATATTATTAGGTTAATTTTTAAGAAATATATGTGAAGGCCGAGGATGTCGCGGGAATGACTTGAAGAGATATACACCGTAGATGGACACAGAGGAAGATTTTAAAAACAGAAGGATTTTACAGTCGCGACTTGTTTGGTTGCAAATAGATTGAATACAAATATGATCTAATTAGTGAATGTTATAAGCATTGAACACTAAGAAATATTGTAGCATAAATCACTTATAACATTCACTAATTAGATCATATTTGTATTAAATCTATTTGCAACCAAACAAGTCCGACTGTTTTTAAAATCTTCCTGTGTGTCCATCTATGGTGTATATCTCTTCAAATCATTCCCGCGACACCCTCGGCCTTCAAATATATTTCTTAAAAACTGACCTAATAATATCTCTGCCTCATTTATATTTTATAATATTTAATATACGCAACTAACGACGTGAGTCTCTTATTTCTCGAAAGTTCTTCCCTATATTGCGCCTTAAATAAATAGGTCTTCTAGCGCTTAGGACCTATACAATATACGTTCCTTATTAGTTTTTAACAGAGATACAATTTAAATTAACTCGTATAAAGGTTGGTTCACAAAAATAGTTTGTTCGTACCTTCAGCGTAAATTTCAATAATTTTTTTTTATAAATCTTTTGACTAGATCTAAGAAACAATAGTATATATTCAAGCCAAGTTACAATAATGCGAATATATAAATAGTAATAAGCTGGATTATAATACTTATAACTAAAGACTACACCACTAAAAATGGGAAATTCCATTTCATGCGTAATAGATAATGCCAAATAATTGTTTCCTTAATAAGTCAAACCAATTTAAATTTTATCAGATGTGGTCTACATAGAAACCAACAACAAATTTTGATGATGATAAATATATCATATTAATATTTAACAGTTTTTTTACAAATATGGAATAAAGTGATAATCATGAAATTTATGTTATTTCAAAATGCCGTTGATTTCCTGAGAAAGGTTCAAGTATCTACATTAATCAGAAAATAGATATATCGATGTTTTGTGGATAATCTTAGAAATAAAAAATATTGTCGTTCCACAAAGATTTTTAATATATACATATCGTGACCGGTTTCGACCACGCTAGGTCATTCTCAAGCTTTTGAGTCAGTGAAGTTGTGTGGTTGCCTTCACTGACCAATAGCTTGAGAATGACGTAGTGTGGTCGAAACTGGTGGCGATATTATGTATATATTAAAAAAATTTCTGGAAAGATATTATTTTTTATTTTCTAAAACATCTACATTAATGTGTTGTGAGTGTCCTAAATTAGGGGTTCCAAAATTGAACACGTCATCATTGACCATATAAAAATAAATTATTTTCTTGAATATTTATAGCTAGTCAAAACATTTCTGTGAAATTAATTTGAATTATTTCATTATTTTGATTTTAGGATCTCTGGTATGAGGCCCAGAAGCATCCCTCTTATGGCAGCCTCCATGATATGTCGGTGTACGTTTTCATGTACATCAATGGTATGGCTGAGTTGGAAGAAATCACGGATGAAGGCAGACGGTTAAGTGATATAAGACCAACGGCCGCAGTTTTGAAGATTACCGAATGTGTTGGAGAAAAAGCTGATCACACCTTTAATGTACAAATTGGTCATTTAATTGGCAAACGTAAGTAGCAGTTTTTTTATAAATGTAGCTATCAAATTATAGTCATATTTACAATACAACTTGTTGTAATCCCAGGCCTGCAGATTCTTTCCACTATAACTATATGCCCTTGCTAATCCTTTTGGGGTAAGCACTACTAGTATTAAGCATTCTCCATTACCCCATAACCTGGCAAACTTCTTAAACTTCTTCTAACTCTACTTTTTGCAATCTCACCATACCATCTATTTTTCTCTAGACCTACCTGCACCTCTCCCACTTTCCACCGCACCTACATATATCCGTTTTGTAACTTATTCCTTCTAAATGCTGAAACTGCCACTAAAAAAACATTTTCCTAAGTTTGTGTCTATATATATATATTAGCGAACGAGGGGTTTGCAATTTGAATCCCCGAGGTCGCCGATTTTTTGGAGGTCTATGCGTTTTCCGAGGAAGAATTGTGGGTGCTGTGTATTATAGACAAATGGAGACCACGTGTACGTTAAAGTACCCAATATGAGCTGGAATTCTAGCTATAGCAGTTGAAATAGGCTGATTTTAAATAAATTCGATTTTAATACATTTTTTTGTTTTATTTAACGTCGGCTTATTTCCGCTGCTATGGCTTATCACCGACGCCAGGGATTAGACTTCCTCACCTGGGAATTTTGCCACATCCAGTGTTCCAGCTGGAATTGGGTTCGTTTACGTGCTCGTGGTCTTCATTTTACCTACAATACATGGGACCCACAGTTTTACATACGAGCACTACAAAGACTTTTCCCTTATCACAAAAGCCTCTGGGATTCGAAATTTTTATTTATAAAATTTTTGGTTTTAGGTCTTCAAGAGTTTGATACTCTAAGCAATGCGGAAGTAAATGATTTTCGATTCCAAATGCGCAAACTAGGAGATGAGATTGCTTTAGCTAGATCTAAGAAAACTTGGGCGGAGAGATTGTATTATCAATTTCCTCCGAGAATAGCACCAATCACTTCGAATTTACTAGATTCAAGCAGCCAGGTTTTTCGTGAAGGAACCTTAGCTTTAGTGGCTAAATTTGAAACTCCAGAGGTGAGCTATGATTCGTTGCTAATATACTCATTTACTTAAAAGAGCAAAATACATATAACAAAGCTATTACACAAAAGAACATTCTTAAATCAATTTACCATCTGGAAAGTATAAAACCATTTCTTAAATAATTTGCTGCCATAACTAATATCCTTAATATATATTTAATAATAAATTTATGAGTGAAAACGAGTGGAGTTGATAGGCTAAATTGTGGAACGTAAAAGAACACACTATACCTTGAACAAATGGGCAGGAATGTTCGAATAAGAAGCAATGAACATTACATTATATCAGAAAATCATATCATAGGAAACAGAATGGAAAGGTTCCAGGCTCGAATTGCTAAAAACTACAAATTCAAAGATACATTGAGGATCCTTCCTACACCTGCGACAATGACCAGCAGAATAACTACAATTTACAATTAATAACACCTATCTACACTCTACCACCACTGTGTAATATATAAGAAGTTTTTCAGTAGTTTTAAATTCAGTTTCAATTTTGGAATCAATAGATTGAAGCTGGTCACCACCATTATAATGTAGTGAAACTTAATTTTTCTTACTTAAATGTTTTTCATCAGTTACTTAACACAAAATGCTCAAACGCACAGTTATTAAAATTTTTTTTTTGTTTCTAGACATCATTTACCTTCCACGTTCATTATACTGTAACTCCAGCACAAATTATGAGTCAAATATTAACAAAGAAAGCTACTTTTCTCAATATAAGAGGTGAACGTGTGGATGATTACATATTGAAAGTTTGTGGTCAGGATGAGTTTCTTTGTGGAGATTACAAGATTTTGGAATTCCAGTATATTCAAGATGCCATATCGCGGGATGTTACTCCCACTTTAGTTCCTATTACCCTAAATCAAGTACCAAGTAAGTACAAATATTACGTTTCCTAGTTAGTCATCAGTTTGTTGGTTACCTACTACTTTCTTTATTGCTTACATGACCAGAACATTATGTCATCGAGTCTTACATCATTTTTAATGCTTAAATAGTGAAAGTTTCAACATAATGATCGGAACAGCTGGTCTAATTTATCTAGTTCATCTAATTTATCTGTTCTTTATGGTGGGTACATTTGCACACATTGATGAATTTGAATGCAATTCAACGGTCATTCTTATATCTGATGTCACAATATAGGGGCAATATTCAAATGGCATTTGAGAGTTTTATTACTTTGACCCTTTATGTTTCAATTGTGACTGATCGTGAAAACCTGTAATTTTCACGAGAAATGAAGGGAAGCGTTTTCATAAACCACAAAAAGTGTACGACTCTTTACTACACCTAATTTTGTACGACCTAAATATTTTTATGTTTTTGTTTTAGTAAAATTAGAAAATGACTATGAGACTTTGAATATATTAGATAACAAAAAGCCCCGATCTTCATTTTCTACCCACACATTGAGGAAGAAAGGCAAACATAGATCTGCTTGGGACATGAAGGATAATTTCAAAGTGACTGTTTGTACAGTTACTCGTCTGAACTGTGATATTAAAAGAAGTGTAGAGGTAACTATTTTATTTATTACTAGCAAAATCCAATCAAATTTTTACGGGTGAACTGCGAATCAAGTTAAGTTGTTTGTCACTTAACATTACCTCAAAAATTCTGTGGTAGTTAAGGGGTTTGTAATAAAATTATGTATACATCATTATTTGATATGTACTTTAATATGTTCTACTTAACTTAATTTACCATATTACTTGCATTGTTAATGTGCACAACAATTAACTTTGAAGATTTATGTTTTACAAACACAACAGCACGCAACCAATTTCTGACAGTTGAATGCTTTTTTGTTTCTAATTTTTTTTTTAACTCCTAGTATTTATCATAATCTGCACGAAGGCAATAAATAAATGTTGTGGATAATTAGCATAACGAGAGTTAGGAATCTACATTAAGAACAACATAAATATAGCAAGTCCAGAGGTGTTAGGTGCTTCAAGTGGTAGGTTAAGTACTGTTGTCTGGCAGATTTACTGCCGGGTTTGGGTGTATTTTGAGGCGGGACAAGTACTTAGAACTCGCGCACCTCACTTCTTTGCGCTCTGTCCGCATATGAAGATCATGGTGTAATGTGTCATTTGCCACAAACCAGGGAAAGTTTTCTATTGTTCTTAGTGTCTTAGATTGAAATCGTTGTATTATTTCCAAGTTTGAGGTACTCACGGTACCCCACAATTGGATTCCATAAGTCCACACCAGTTTGAGAATTATTTTGTTCTAGTGGCTTTCCATAGGGAATAATCCGTGGCTTCGGTTGGTGTTAGGTTACTTAGGTATTCGTGAACAGCATGATTTTTTCGTCTAGTAGTACCTGTTTCAATTTTCTTATGACTGCGTTGAGTCTGGTCTTGTCTTCAGGTGCTCTGATATTCATCCAAGTTCTTCTGAGTTTTCTTTTTACAAGGACTGCCTCTTTAATGATATAGGAGCAATCCTTGTGTTTACTGGTTGTTTGGGGCGTCACCGCTGTCGAATCCCAGGCTGCGGCTTGTATAGTACATGTCAAGTTCTCGAGAGCTGAGTCAATTTCCTCTGCCGTCTTCAGTGATACGTTTGTGGTCAGTTTCCCCTGAATTAGTTGTCCAAACACAATCCAATCTGTCCTCCTGTTAGCGAGGGTCACTGGTTTCCATCTGTTGAATACGCTAGAGCTCAGAGCTACCATGATCGGAGAATGATCAAAAGACAAGTCCAGGTTTTGCTCAGCTACCAAGTTTCCTGCTGGTGTTCCCTTAGTGATGCAAAAGTCAATCACATCAGGAGATAGATGGTTGTAATTGTTCTTGTCCATACATTTCACCAGTTCCCAACCTTTTAGTATTGTAAATCTTGAGCCCCATCGCTGATGATTGGCATTGTAGTCATTTCCAACCAGAAATCTGTTTCCAAGAGTGCTGAAGAATGCGGTAAATTGTTCTTCTTTTATTGCATGGCGAGGTGGGCAATAAATTGCTGACACAGTTATTTGCCCTTGCCAATGTTCCACGATTACACTTGTGGCTTGAATGTGATGAGTTTGGTACTTACTACCAACGTGGTGATTAATGAAGCTCCTTATTATTACCGCACTGCCACCATGAGCAGTTTCATCAGGATGCATAGTATTGTGTATTGTATGGTTTGGTATTCTAAGATAACTTCTTCCAGTGAAATGCGTCTCAGAGACGAGGACTATATCAAGATCGTGAATTTTAATGAAGTAGTCTGTTAGCATTCCAAATTGCAACAACTGTGTTCTCCATTATAGTTTTCTTTTCTAGAAGTTTCATTACGAGCTTCCTCATGTCTCACATTTCGTCAAGTAGTTTGAAAACCATATTTTCCAGATTTTGATTTTCATCATTACTCCCCTGTGTTGTCATAGTGTAGGATATTCCTGGTTTTATTTGGTGGTTTAAAAAGGTTCGCCCTTAGTGTTCGTGCTGGTCAATTTTATCTGTCTTTCGTCGTAGGGGTGGAAACTTCCTAGCTTGAATTTCCTTATAGACTTTGCAGCCTTTGTAATTCGCTGGGTGTTGATCTGCACATAAGGCGCCTATAGGTGGGTCTGTTTTGGGCTGATGGCATTCTTTATTGGTATGTCCTGCATGACCGCAACGAATGCACTTTGGGCGCCTGCTGCAGAATCCTTTCGTATGCCCATAAGTCATGCATCGGCACACTAAGGGATATATCTGGTTACTCGGGGTGGTTCAATATTTTATTTTATAAATATCCTTTACATTTGGAGTATTTTCCAAATTTACAAATTGCATGGAGAGGCGCTTCTTTGTGACATAGCTTATAGGGGTATATATATTACAAACTTGGAAACCATGAATTTCAATATCCGCTCTTAGCTCATCTTCATCTATGGTGTAATGAACATTTTTTAGAACAAAGAGAATCTTTTTATCCTGTTTCAGTTGGTAAGAGTGATGTTCAACTTTTTTTTCTTTAAGCAAGTGGATTATTTTTCTATAGCTGTTGATATCCACTGGCATAATTTTGTTTCGGTCTCCATTCACTTTAGTTGCGTATTTATTTTTTGCAACATATACGGCCGTGAGCATTATCGAGGGTATTTTTAGCTTTGGTTCTTCATTTTGCTGTGGTTGTTGTTTTCAGCTCAATTGTTTCTAATAAAAAACTTATTTTTTAGTTTGGTGTTCAAGCTGGTATTTTCCATGGTGGTAAATCATTGTGTGAACCCCAAAAAACTATGGAAAAAGTAATGACTGATACGCTGGAATGCAGCCTTGAAGAAGTTCTCGAATTTAAAATTGAAGTGTGCAATATACCCAAAAATGCCAAGCTATGTTTTGTTGTTTATGAAGTTACAAAAAATTCTAAAGGAGCAAAAACGAAGAAGTTCAAAGATGCTACATCAAATAATAAAGTAAGTACATATTTTCAAAAAATTTATCACTATCATGATCAGCCCATTTACTGCTGAACTATGCCCTCAAATTCTCAATTTTTATTAGTCTATTATTAATATTGTACAAATATCTTCAGGTTTTCCGGGAGATAACCGTGTGTTGGCTTTTGTTTTTGCCAGCGTTTCGTCTGCGGGACATTATCAAGACATGTAGCTCTTAAAAGTGCTAGTTGTTGGTGCCGACTAGCTCTTAAAAGTTCTAATAATAGAATAACATGTAGCTCTCACAAGTGCTAGTCAAGAAATATTTATTTATTATTAGCACTTTTTAGAGCTGGTTGGTACCTACAACTAGCATTTTTCAGAGATAGATGGCAATGTTTAATTAGCACTTTTAAGAGCTACATGTCGTGATAATGTCCCACAGATGAAATTTCGGCAAAAACAAAAGCCAACGCACAGTTATCTCCCTGAAAACCTGAAGATATTTACTGTGGCCGTGGAAGTCTACGTACTGAACGTAATGAAATGTGGCATTGCCAATGAGGTTACTGTAAGTTTATTGCTGTAAGCATTCAATCTTAGATTAAAGTGTCATTGCTGTGCACCCTTGACATAATGAACTGAAACCGAATTCACAGCTGCTAGTTCCTTGTGGTAACGCTAGGAGCTGTCTCCTCTTGTAAAGCATTCCAGAGATAGATAACTAGGTTTCTGACCTCTTTTGCACTATGTAGATAAGGGTGTTGACGCTCTTTGTTACATGTAACACCTAGATATTTTTGTTTGGTTATTGACTTCAACTTCTCCAAGTGCAATAGAGTACATTTTACTTTCATTCAAATTTAATTGGTCCATAGTCTGTAGACTAGATACAAAGTATGTGGTGTAAGATGCTGATTTATACTGTATGAGTGCAAGTTAAAATTAATGAATTAGTCTTTGTCTTTAGATAAAGTTTCGATATCAGATCCATTAAGTGGAGAAATACTTTTCTTGTATTCCATAGTGTTCTCCAGCATTACTTATTTATTCAGTTTAACTCTTTTATTTAATTCCAGTTAGATTCTAAATTGCTGATAATATAAATTTTACAAACATTTTCACATATTGATAATTTTGACTTGAAGTTTGAAGGTCTTCTTGGGTATGTTAAGATTGTGTGCTGTTTTCCTTTTCCATGCTATTACCTGATACATTCACTGCTCACTTAACATTCATCCTTTTAATGTATGTTTGATAATATTTATATGATTATTTACGACCCTATATACAAATGTACTCAGTACCAGCAAGTACATGTATCACTTGGATCTGTTACACATGTTAGGTTTCCCAGTTGCCTAATGTTAGACTCAAGCAGTGTGGCGTATTATTGTTCATCAGAGAATAATTTTCTTGTCCAAGGTGTAAAAAATATTACATTTCTTTACCAATACTAATTGCATAATTTAAATATTTTTCTACCAAAAATAAATTAACATTAAATCACTCTTCCATTATCACCTTCCTCCTTACCTGAATTGCTCAAAATGTCTGTTACCTGATTGTTATCCTTTCACACGTACTGATCAAATGTTCCATTGTCTCTAGTATGTAGTGCCTCCAGTTTGGTTTGTTTTTTCCATTACCATATTTCTGCTCCATACTTTATCATTCTTTTCATTAGAGTATCGTACATCATAACTGGTTTCTGTCTTAATTTCCATCTCCTTTACAAAACATACGCTATTCCTGCCTATTCTGCTTCGTCCTCCTCGCAAGGTCGAAATTACAGCCCCTATTCACTATTGAGTGACTCACTACTGCACTCTGTGTTGTTGGCCTGCCTCTTGGTCTTCCACTCTGTGTTTTAGCCTCCCATATTCTCTTGGGTAGCCTGAGTTGTCCTTCCTATATCACCTCCTGCACTCCCCTCACTTGGAGTCTCTGTTGAATATCTTTATTTCTTCTTCGATCACGCCGAGACACCTCTTCTATCCGTCTCAGGAACTTCATCTCTGCAGCCTCTATCCTACTCTTCTGTCTCTCCGTAAGCACCCATGACTCACTATCATACATAAACGTTGTCACGTGAATCGCAGTGTATACAGAAAACTTTCTTTTCTGGCTCATCCCACCCCTGCTCAAAAACTTGCCATTAAGGCATCCAAAAGACCTGCTGCATTTTTCAGTCTACTGTTCACGTCACCCTCCATCTTCCCCACACCTTCAATTACTGATTATAGATATTTAAATGACGGCACCAGCTCCAACACTTGTTTTCGCCTCGATCTGCTCGCCAACACTACCTTCGTCTTTGTAACATTCACCATCATATTTCTTGCTCTCATTCTATACTCCTTTATAAATAGTCTCTATCCTTTTTTCCACACGTCTCAACGCCAATGCAGCCTTCCTTATCAGATTTTTTATATGTGCCTCTTTTCTGTTGTTTCTTTGGAAGTTGTATCCCAGATATTTGAATACAATTCCTCAATTTTAGTCTCACCTCGTTTCCAGTCCTCACATCTGTTCCTTCCACCTCCTTTTTTAATGAATATTATCTTTGACTTTTCTGAGCTCCGTATCAAGTGTCTCTTTTTCAGGTAGCCCTCCATTCTCTTCATCATTTTCCTTAGTACCCAGCATCTGGTACCACTATAACCACATTGTCTTCATATGCCAGATGACCAGATCCTTAGTCTTCCTATGACAGTTCCTGCTGCTTGTCCATTTCTCAGTACTTCCTCCTGCTGTGTATATACAGAACAGGCTAGGGTTTAAAGGACATCCCTTCCTTACTCCAAAATCTGCCAGAACTTACTGTAAATTTTCAGAACATATGATATGATGATAGTGGCCGCTATGGGATCTCCCCTCTCCCCGGTTATCGCAAACATTTTTATGGAAGATTTCGAGGAACAAGTCTTAACTCCTGTTCCCCTGAAACCGAAATGTTGGTTTAGATATGTTGATGACACTTTTGAGGTAAGGTCCCATGGTTTGGAGACTTGATGGTTTTTTGCGACAAATTAATAGTCACCACACCGATATCCAATTCACAATGGAAATGAGGTCTCTGGGACAATCCTGTTCTTGGACGTCCTGGTTGTAAGACGTGCTGATGGCACACTGGGCCATTCTGTGTATTGCAAGCCCACACATACTAATATGTATCTCCACGCCACACCTTCACACCACCCTTCTCAGAAAATGTCAGTAGTAAATTCTCTGGTTTACAGAGCTTTCAGTCTCCGAAGAACTTAGTAAAGTTAAAAATCAACTCTTGGATCAGAACCTGGATATTTTTGGCCATGCTTACTTGCCATATGTACAAAACACGACAGAGAAGTAAGCATGTTTACTCTGCAAACATTCTATCAACTATTTTCTGACCTTCGACCAAAATCAGCGGAATCATTCCTTCTTCGAAAGATTCAATTCCTTTACAATCCACTTAAGTATACAGAATTCCAAGTACATGTGTACATAGTGTACATACGTCAGACTAAAACAATGGTCTCCACTCGTTGTAGAGAACACGAAAAGCAAACTCGTCTCAAACAGTTTTCTATATCTCCAAAAGCAGCACATAAATTAGAAACAGGCCATGATATTCTCTTTAAGGACATAAACTTTCTTGCCAAATCTTCTAACTAGTTTCCTAGAATAATAAGAGAGTCCATTGAAATATATGAGCATCCGGAAAATATGAATTGTGATAATGGGATGCCTCTGGCTTTAAGACGGTTTCCTATTGGTGCCCGACCAAGCTATATATATAAATCGGTAAACTTCGAAAATCCATTTATTTCTTAAGTAACACTTGTGAGAGCTATATGTTATTCTATTATTACCGCATTTTAGAGCTAGTCGGCACCTACATCTAGCACTTTTCAGAGCTATATGACAATCTATAATTAACACTTTTAAGAGCTACTGGTCTTGATATGTCCCCTGCAACGGTTACGAAACTTCGGCAAAAACAAAAGCCAACACATGGTTATCTCACGGAAAACCTGAAGATATTTACTGTGACCATATTTTGAAGAAGCATCACCATGTAATCTTGTTGTGATGAGTCTGTCTTAGAAGGTGCAACGATTCAGATGTAAAAGATTATCGTGATAAAAATTTATTAAAAGATTTTTTGTTTCTAAAAAATATTACTAATTACACAGTGTGTTTAAAATATAAAATTCTTTTATTTTTTAATCATCATCCCAATGCTCGGGAGTTTCCCATCTTTCAGGATTATCAAATCTTTTTGGTATTTCTTCTTCCTTAAAGTATTGATCTCCATCATCCACCTTTGGCGTAGAAGTAACAGCTTCTTCTTTGTTACCCTTTTTATGCATTTCTGGAAGCAAAAAATATTTTTGGACGAATTTAGCAGATTCTGGCTTTTTTCTAAATCTAACAGCGTTTTCATTTTTAAAATCAAGCCAGTACATTTGGGCTTTCCTAACGCCTATGTTCAAGCGATTCCACCTGTGCTTGTCTATAGGGTTATTAGTTTTTTTAAAAGTCTTAGACCAAATTTTTTTTTCTTTAATCATTCTTTCGATGTATGGAGGAAGGTAGCCATCAATTCTTGAATTTATAATCATCTGCAGTTCTTTATTCAATAATTTAATATTTTCCACTTTGTTGGTTAAATCTTCGACTACCCAGCGGGACGTGGAGGGAACTGTATACTCTACTGATGGTCTACGCTTAGGTCTAGATGTGCCTCTACTAGTCCCTGGTTGTGGCTCTAAAAGTTAATATGATTCAAAAAACTGATTAGCCCTATCCAAATATTCCTGTTTTCATTTCATATGACCTTATGACTTTTTTTTTGAAGAAACTTCTTTATTTTTTGTGATTTGATTGGCTGAAAAATCAGTCAATCAAATTAATCTCCTTCCAAGATATTGTAACATACGTTAGGCTATACCATAGTGTAATGGTCATAAGGTAATATGTAATGAGGAAAGTTACGATGATATCAATTGATCATCATACATACCAAATAGCTCTGAGGTCTTTCTCACTTTAAAAGGACTTCCTGATGCTGACCAGCTGTTTCTTGCACCAGCTGTTGTATCTGTTTTTATTGGCCCTAGGAAGAATACTTTTTCTGTCATTGGTCCATGTGATGTTTCAAAAATTGCTGTGTCTTTTGATTTTGCTGCTGAAGTTTGTTTCTTACCAGAATTTGTGGCATCGATTTCCCCTGGGCTTAGAGTTGTTTTTTTGCCAAAGTTTGGACCTCCTTTCTTTCCAGAGTTCCCTTTATTTTCTGGAGTACCTCCTTTACCTCCTCTTCCTTTATTTGGAGGTGTGTTACTTGATGATTGATCCATGTTAGAAAGCAATGCCCTACATAAAAATGATTACTAAAATTATCTATGCATGGTTTGTATAAGGTGTGATCAAATACTACGGTGAATGTAGCTATAGTTTATAATTTATCCAAGGAAGGTTCTTATTCTTTGTTAAAAATATGATCTATGAACTTTATGTAATCAAATTGAAAAGCTTCAAATTGATCGTTTGATTTACCTGCTGTTTTTGTGAATTTTTTTTTGCTCATTTTGAGTAGATTGGTTAGATTATTTAAACTCCCTTGAATCACAACTGAATATAACAATTTTCTATTTGAAGTGTATTTAGTGAACGGGGAACTCTTGTGCTTACAGTTTATCATTCTTATTTTAAGTCGTTAGCTGTATATGGGATAATGCCTTGGAGAAATCCTTAAATTTTTGACATACTTCTGAAGCTCTAAAAGGACTATGTGTGATAATGGGAATTGAGCTTTGTATTTAATATTACAATTATTTGTAACTTAATTCTGAAAATGTATTCATTTTAGTGTGCATCAAATTTGTCTTCATTAACTGATACCTTTTTGTCTCCAATTCAGATATAGATATAGTGTATACAGGTGCATACAAACCGGATTGGACTGCTGACTAATGGCCTTGTATACACCACGTTACCTACAGTACGGCTTCCCTATAGTTTACCTATATTTTACCTGAAATAGGTATCATACTTATAGTATGTAACTTGCTTAGGTTGCCCTCTTTAGCTTTTAACATAGCTAAAAATGCAGATTTCTATATTACCAGACATAGACAGTTAACTTTTTGTGTTAAAAATTAAACTAACTCAAAGATTTCTTAATTTTGTGCAAAATATGTCACGATAATAGAAATCTGATAATAATTGAAGCATTTTTTTATTGTTTTTTTGAGAATTTTCATCGAAAGAAAGAGATTTGGGCCTATAACCTAAAATATTATCGTCCTTTTCCTCACAAAAAAGTAAATGAAGACATATTTACAGCTATAATATTTTTCTAGGCAAAGCCCCACCACCATCTCCATTGCTTCTTTTACAGCTATAATATTTTTCTTGCAGATGCTTCATTTAGGTCCGCATTTGCAAATATGTTTTGTGGTAGAAGTTTTCTTTCCTTAACGACTCTACTTGTTTGTAAATATCATTGTGTTTATTTATTTTTTTTAGTCCATTAGTCGCATTACTTCGTTTTCGTTACATAATATTATAAAACACTGCGTCTCTGCCTCACTCCAGTTTAAACCTTTTATTTTTAAATTTGTCAATATATATTTAACGTCAACGACTTTTAATTCAAACTTTTAAACGTCAAGTCGTACTCCACCAAGTGGCGTATTTTGGTATTAAATCGAGGCCTACTTCAGAGCAGCGTTTACACCCATAACTATTTGGTACGGTACCTATGCATTATTTATGTTACCTATTGTAGGTCAGGCCAAGCAAAATGCTGACCTGACCTAACATAGGTTATAGGCTAAATAAAGTGATTACATCTAGTGACCTTAATAGGTCACATATAGGGTATGGGTACCGACCCAAACCGCCAGTGTATACAAGGCCCTTGTGACATTTATATCCTTTTTTAATATATTATGAGAAGTGATTTATCTATGTAAAAAATTTATTTTCTTTAGTTATGTACGAATTTCCTTTAAGAGGTCTGTTATGCTAGTCTTATTGATGTAGGAAGGTTATGTTTAAAATGTTTACAAAAACTAGGAAAGAAAATTTTTTTTTTATTGCTTTTCAAAATTTTCGCCTTTAAGATTGATATGCTGAAACAACTTACAGCCTCCAAGATGGGGGTGGGAGGAGGAGTAGGAGCACACAAGGGGGTATATAATGATGATAAAAAGACTATTTAAAAGAAAAGAAAATAAGTAAAGTTGCAAAAATAATGTATATTAAACTAATGGAAATTATTAGTTGTAGTAGTAACTATAAATACATTAGAGTCCAATATAAATGAATTGAGTAAAAATAAATAAACTTAGTATAAAACAATAGTACACAAGATATAGTAATAATTATAGAATGAATAAAATGTATACAGTAAGTTTATAATAGAAATGTATATGGACAGATGTTTGGAGGTAATAAATGAAATGTATTTATGTACGTATATTATTTAAAAGAATGTAAAGTGAGAAAACAAATTTAACCTAACAAATCAAATGTGCTTATGGAGGTGTGTGCAAAGGTGATTTATAGGGCTTTACCTGGTGACCATTGTTGACTCTAGTGGAACTCGAATAACCTTGCTTTCTACGCTCCGGCTTTTATAAGTACAGACGGAGGGTCGAAATTCAATGATGCCACCGCTGGAGGCGCTTTTCGAAACGGTGAACATTAACCCCTAAATTGTTAATAATGTTTTAAGAATTTGGGTTAAAAAATGACTGTGGATGTGGAATA
>JAWQRN010000263.1:0-32774 GCA_033557685.1 Sperchopsis tessellata
ATATCGACTTCGCCGGTTGCTTGATATTTGATTAAATCAAATATTAAAATTACAAATTTATGTACGGCCAAGGAAGCAACAAATTCTTAACCAATATATTGTCGTTTTAAAAAGTTACTTTCTTTTATAACTTTTTCACAGTGTTCGGTGACATATGAAGCAGGTAGATCCTAATCAGAATGGCAGTTGCCTCTGTGTTTCTGAGGTATTTTATAATATAACTTGTAGACCTAGTAATTTACGTCTTTCTTACTTTTATTTAAACAGTGGCAAGGGATTTTGAAATTACTTTACATTTTTTTAATTATTAATGACTTTTTGGGATCAAAGTCCATAGTCATATAACTTTGTAATTAATGTAGGTATTCAAAATTACAAAGTCACAAACTTCACGACTCTGAGGCTTTTGGGCCGGCTTGAAATCAATTCACACAATAAAATGGCGAATAGACAATAGGAGGTCACAGGTTAAGAACTGAACTCTCGAGTGTATTTAGTGTAGGAAAAAACCATATGATTTAGCTTAGCAATCTCTGCAATACAAAAACATGCTGACGAGGCCATCAATTTGAGTAGAAATGCGAGGGAAATTGCCCATGCCCAAACTTCAGTCTGGCAAAGATAGGATAAAATAAATGGAAAATGCAGTAGTTTTTGTGCCACAATTTAATTTTTATTGATGGATTGATATATGCATAATACGTAATTTTTTGTTTTGTATGAGGTTTTCTAATACATTTCACATTGTCGATGTATAACATCGTGCTTAATGATGGAGAGGGCATTGTCAGCTGTAAATTTTCTTTCATATGAAGCCCCCACCACAACTTTGCCAAAATATCCACCTCTTTATTGTGTGATATTCTTGAGTGTCCTTTAACCATGATCTCAAATACAAATAATCAGTTTTGAACTTGAATTTTTTGTTGTAATGCCTATACAACGCTCATAAAGTCGGTCATAACTACAAGATGTGTTGACTTTGTAGTCCTACCATGTTTCTAATAAAGCTATCGCCTCTGTTGTGAAATCGAAGAATTTTAATTATTTTGCTTACAGAGTCGTAAAATGCACCTCCACAACCAAAATCATTCTTTGAATCGTTGGTGAAGAAAACTCTAAGGTCTAGATATTATTGCAAGTTGTAAATGAGAGCTGGGTAATTTATATTTAATATTTTAAACAATATGTAATATTCGAGGTTATGTTTAGATGTTATTGTATATAAAAGAGAATCATATTTAACAGTATATATAGAAAAGCTTGAATCACCGGAGGAGGGTTCTTGTTTCCAATACTTTGTCATTAAGTTGAGTATAGAAAGTTGAGAAATTTTGTTCAAACTTCATGTTAATCGGCGATTTTTACAGCAATTACAGTTGACCGCCACTGCAGCATTGTGTAATTTAAGTGCAAGTTTCGAATGTGTCAACAACTAAGTCATATAAAACTTGTTGCTTGTATGGGAGAGCTTCTGGAATTCTCCCTGCAGACATTTATCGAACAATAACGTATGAGAAAGCACATAGGCTCCGTCCACACATATTTGAACATTAATATTTCATATAAAAGTGCACATTAGCTCCTTTCACACATAGTGTTTGGATAAGTACAATATCATAAAGTATAAACTAGCACATTGGCTCTATACATAGTTGTTACTTAGTAAAACGTACTACAGTATAGGAAGGCACAATGGCTCAGTCCACACATGGTTGCATTACGTGGTAAAGTGTAGTACAGTATAAGAAGGCTCATTGGATCAGCTCCCGAATAATAACAGGGAACTACCCATGGGCATTCTTATGAGTAGAACAAAGACCCAAATTAAAATGTAACGTGAATCAAATGATCTAAACAATGTTTACTTACATCATCAGTTTTTCCGGATAATAACCGTTTGCGTGGTTTTTAGTTCTTGCTGACTTTTCGTCAACATTTGCGGGGGACATTGTTAAGTCATTTAACTCACAAAAGCGCCAGGCATCATCTAATATTCACTGTGGCTGTGTAAGTTTACTTACAGAATTAATATTTATGTATCAATAAAACTTACCTAAAATTTGCTCTCGAGGTATCCAACCCTCTACATTCATTAGATCAAACCAGTGACTTAGAATATCCAATTCTAAATCAATATCCCAAGCTGATATCAAAAACCCATGGAATCCTTCATCCCAAAGAAAGCCTCGTGGAAATACACTCCTAAAGTTTCAATTAAAGTATTTATTATATTCTGAAAGCCTCTATAAAATGTAGGTCAATAAGTTAAAACTGAACAAACCTTGATGGGACAGCTGTATAAAGAGCTGCTTTCCAATAAGGAACAGGTTCTTTGGTATACGAACTTTGCACTCTTGATGATCCGTAGAAATATCCAATACCTCCTACCATATTACTCAATGCAGCTTGGGCAAAAATGATTTCTTTAGCTCCATACCTATAGATGTAGAATGTGCAGTATAGTTTGTGCCTTAATGATACATGATTGCACTCACCCTTTTGCTTTTAATTTGAAAGTGTCTTCAAATCTTTGCGAAAATCTACTTTGATGCCAAATTAAAGCTTCTGTAAATGTCTCTCCAACCAGTGTATCTTGCCTAGTTCCAAAACTTCCAGATTCAAAGACAATGTCCAATGAAAACGGAACTTTTCCAGTAACTTGCGTTGCGATAAAATTTGGTGCACTCTATAAGAAAATATTATAGAACATCTAATAGTTAAAATGTAGTGACAGTTCGCAAACTGGCCTTTAAATCAAACCAATTTCTGTTTTGAAAATTCATAAAATCAGCATCAATCAGTGTAATTTCAACTTAAGATTTGTTCTTGTAAGATACAGGGTTCACAAATGTGGAGAATAATATGTTTTGCGAGGAAATTCAATGGGCAGACTTTGAATGGCATGCAATCTGGAAAAGATGAACATGTAAGAGAAGCAACTCATCAAATTCCCAATGACCTTTTTATCAGAATGTAGTAATATTGAATATGTTTAAATAAGTGAACAAAGAATATTTCATAAAATGAAATTTAATCCCTATAAGAAAGTAGTTGTACCTCAAATAAGGGAACAGAACAAATATGATCGCCTTCAATTTTGTCGCAGGTTCCTAAAATTATAAAACGCTATTGGGCTACTGAAAACCCTGAAAGGTTTCTACACTCTGAAGGTTACCATCTGGTGCGCAATTTCATTTCTCACAAATCATCAGACCTTTTCAAAGATAATGGTGCAACAGTAACATCACGGATATACATGGTACTGTTGAAGATGAAGGTCTTAACAACTTCTATTTCAGCAAGATGGAGTTGCAAGGTATATAGCTAGAGCTTACATAATACTTTTGGAAACTTTTTCAAGCATGGTTGATTTTACCCGCAGGATATACACAAAGAGCAGGGTGTACTTACAAAATCCACTCACTTTAGAGAACTTAAAAGAAACATACGAGCAGAGATTGAAGCTATTGTTGAGGCTATGCTTCAAACTGTCAAGTCTATAATATTCATTAAAATATCTCCCATTTTTGCACAAAATATGTAAATTATTTCTCATATAAACTTAATATATTTACCTTTGTTGACCCTGCTGGAGGTAATAATTCACCAGCTAAAGCTACCCATTTAGGTCCATTTGGTCTTTTATGGGCTAACCTCAATGATGATATCACAGTTTCTTTAAGTAAATGCAGTCCTGGTGAAACTGTACTTAGATAAGACTCATGTTCAACAGTGCCTGTGGTTTACAAAATAATGTTTAATTCATCAATTATCCGTAACTATTTTTCAACTTACCCGAATAATTGAAAAGTTTCATCGTAAATTCTCCTAGACCTGGAGTTTCACCTCTAACACCCGTTAATTTGCTACCCATATTAGTTGGTTTTATTGATCCTTTATGATTTTCATCTAGAGCAGTGTACCATATTAAAGATACTTCTTCTTGCGCAACATCTTTATATTCAGCCTAAAATTAAAAAATATTATATATATATATATACTTATTTATTCAATCTACTACTCTAAAGACAATGATCCATTTATAGAGTAGGTTTATTACATATAAGTTACAGGGTAGAAATATACATTTAACGGTAATACAAACAGTAAAAATGAAATAATACTAAGGTAATATATAGAAATTTGTTTCGCAATGAGAGCTCAAGTTGTCTTAGGGAGAGATGGAACAGATCTACATGCTCATCAATGCAGGACGTTAGTTCGGGCATGGGGGAGGTAAAACAAGTGTTGGTGCCTGACAGAAGTAGTGGGTACATGGATGTTAATATATGCCAGTGAAGCAGGGTCATTGATTAAGTTGTGGAGAAGTTTGAACATACATATGGTGTCTATAATTTTCCGAAGGTCATTTAAAGAGGTCATGTGAAGAGTTTCAAGGAGTATTCCAATGGGATATCCTTGCTCTGGGTATATGTGGAATGTGCGAAAGAATAGATAGGCAGAAGAAGTGATATCACAAATATGGTAGTTGAAGGAGAGATGGCTATCAAATTTGACACCAAGATCAGTAAAGGTTTCACAGCGAGCTAATTGGGAATTTGATATTTTATAAGAAAAGATAATGGGGGTTTGTTATCTGGTATAAGTCATCGCTTTGCACTTGTTAATGTTCAAGTACAGTTTATTTGAGTCACACCAGTTCCGACTGAAAGGAGATGCAATCGTGGAGGTCATTAATTCGGACATATAGTTTGAGGTCATCGGCAAATAGCAGCTTGTGGTTATGGAGGGAGTTAGGAATATCTTTTATGAATAGCAAGAACAACAGTGGGTCTAAGATAGATCTCTGAGGAACACCAGATGAAGCAAAAAATATTTCAGAAGAATAGCCAAGGTGATGAACAAATAACATACAGTCTGAAAGGTACGAGGAGAAAAATTTTGTTAATGGGTCAGAAAAACCAAAAGCTTGCAGTTTCATGATGATAATTTTGTGATCAATGCGATCGAATGCTTTGGCAAAGTCAGTATGCATAACGTTTACTTCGCTCTGATTGTCAATTGTTGATGAGACGAATTGTGTGAAGGAGCACAGATGTGATGCAGTTGACCTTTGTTACATGAACCCACGTTGATGTATGGAGATATAGCTTTTGCAGTGAGCATATATAAATTCATACAGAGATGATTCGAAGACTTTGCTAATGTTTGGAAGGATGGCTATTGGTCTGTAGTTTTTGACATTTGAGCGATTACCTGATTTGAAGATGGATTTTATGTGGGAAATTTTCCATATATCATGAAAAGTACTTGTTTTAAGGGAGATGTTAAATAACATGCTAAGTGGATTCACAAGTGTACTTCTGCAGTCTTTAACTAGAAAATCAGGTATCATGTCGGTGCCTGAAGAAAATACATATAGCAAGACCTTTGATTAAGAGTCATTTCAGTACTTTATAGCTATGCTAGATTATTATCATTGATCATTTCAAAAACAGCAAAACGTAATACCAACCTAATCATTAACAATACCCCTATTGAAAAGGTAACTAAGTACAAATATCTGGGTACCTGGATAACATAACAAATAACAACGATCAGACAACAGAAATTAAAAGCACAATAGAAACAGCCAGAACTGCCATTCATAAAATGAGAGACCTTTTCTGCAACCACGATCTAAAGCTGGAACTCAGAATTAGAATGGTAGGATGTTCTCCATATTAATGTAAAGCATGGACGTTGAGTCAGCAACTTAGAATGTTAAAAATATCATGGACCGACAAAATTACAAATGTTGAGGTGCTTGGAAGGATGGGAAGAGAGCTGGAAGTAATCCATACCATTAAATCTAGGAAACTGGAATATCTGGGGAATACTTTGTGTGGATATAAATATAGGATACGGCAGCTCATAATGCAAGGAAAAATTGCAAGCAATAGGAGTGTGGGAAGACGTCGATTTTCTTGGTTAAGGAATCTTAGAGACTGGTTCCAGTGTACTACCAAGGGAGTTGTTCAGATCGGTAGCGTCAAAAGTAAAATTAGCCATGTTGATTGCTAATCTCCGAGTAGGAGATGGCACATGAAGAAGAAGAATATTATGGAATGAGAAGTTGTGTATCTGGGTTTGTTTGGTTATAAGTAAACAACCTGCTGTGTGCAATATTCTGTTGCGTACATGAAAATAAGTGGGCTAGATGTTGTGAGGACTAGGGTGCCACAAAGGTTTATATTGGGGCCTTTATTATTCTTATTAACTATAATCAATCGACAACACTTGTAGATATAGGCAACTCGGATAAATTGGTCTGTGATGCTTTGAGGGGCACAGGTCCAGGCTGCAAAGTGGTTTGAGATGAATAGACTTGCATCCAAGACATATACACTGTATTTTACGACATACACTGCCTGGCCTTGTAAGGTCATGATAAGGGTAGTCACCTTATCTGTGTCGTTCCACCTATTATATTCGGCAGCCATTTTGAATTGCGTCTTAAAGATGTTCCATCAAATTTGGGAACCTTTATCTTCTAGTCAGTCGGTTATAAGGATGTCGATGTCTCCTTTCCAGGTTCCATACACATCCTTGAGGGCTTGTATTTTCATTTCCACCTTTTCGTTTACTGCGGAAACTTTCAAGTCCAACTCTTCACTTTTATGTTCAATCATCATTGAATTTGCCTGTAGTTTACTTTCTAAACTAGTAGGACTTTGTAATTGAACTGAGCTCTGCTGGCCAGACCTTTGGTTTTATATGACTGCGAAATTTCCATTGGAATATTCACATATCATCTCGTACAGTCAACTATGGATTAGACTATTCTATATTTATTAGCTTCTGTTTATTCTCAACAGAGAGCATGGAAGTGTATAACACTATTAATACTGATAAAAACACAAAATAATGTAGAAGTGATGAGATTCCTGTCAAGCTTCTTAAGTTTCTCAGTGAAGTTATAGCTCTCCATCTATTTTTATGATTTTTTCTAGTATCTTCTTAAAATTTACTTATTTCGCGGGACAAAACTGGTGAAATGAATTAACCCTTTCTATTTCCTTTTTATTCTATCTATTATATTATTCAAAATTGTTTATATAAATCACGAAATATTTTAAAAGTGTTATTTGTTGAAAACATTACAGAGAAATACAACAAATAAGGAAAACAGTACAAAGCAATACCCATTATCTTAAAGGCATTACAGGTGGTCAAGTTTACTTTAGGAACTCAAACGTAAATTCAGCACATTAAAACACATTATTTGTGTCATAAGATATTTATTTTTTCAAATTTGAAAGAGTAATAGTTTACCTTATAATCTACAGATACCCTGGCAGTCCAATCCCCACCATGAGAACCACCCAGCCGTTTAACGAATGCAGTAGTGATTATAAATTGACCATCATGTATTTCTTGAACACCAAAACTAGTACCGTCATGCTGTTGCCAGCCGTACTTTTCTAAATTATCGCCTTGTTCACACCAATGTCTGAAATAAATTCAATTTGTCAATTAAAAAAATTAAAATAATAAATTGAAAGCAAAACATGACAAATGACTAAAATGAGCATTTGTATGACTGAAACCTTTCCAAATTTTTATACCTAGGGAGCACGTTTTCAAGAAATGGAAGATTTCGATTGGAGGTTGAGAAACAGGTGATTGCGGGTAGGAAAGTGGCTGGTGTTTTGTGGATTATTACAACGAATGAAGGATTTATAAAGGAGGCTACCTATAATCGCAATTAGGTCCTTTAGGTCTTCTTCTAATGTACCAACATCAAATGCAAACCCCAAAGTCAATCACAAATTAATCCTAAGGTAGCTGTAAATTATGGTCAGAAATATTTCTATGCCCGAATAAACCAAAATTTGTAGGTTTTGTTGTTAGCTGCTGATGTGGCATAGTTGGTCTGAGTTCAAATATATAATAAAAATGACTCATGCCTTCTAAAAATGGTTGTAACTCATGGAAAAGTACGATCTTTCGATTGATCATTTATTCTAAACCCGATAGTTTCGCTAGCGTAATTTCAAAAAACCATTGCCATCTTGGAAGCATTTATAAAGTTAGTTCATGGACATAATGGGTGCATACGACTCTGTGAACTTATCATTACTAATAGAAAAATTGTACGACTTTGGCATGCCGCCAATGTTATACATGTATAATCTGGTCCCCTCCTACCATCCAAAGTGTAGAGGTTAGTTTATCCCACATCAGTTGTGCCTTCTATAGAATCTGCACCACTTCTGCCTGTCTGGAGTCAATCTCTTGGCTGTCACCCAATCACTTCCTCTATCAGCAATTATCTTCGATATCACAGTATCCCAATCCCTCACAGACCGGCCGCCTCTAGGTCTTCTTCCCTGCATCTTGGCCTCCCACACCAATCTTGTCATCCTACTCTCGTCCATCCTATTCAAATGCCCAAACCACCTCAAGTGTCCCTCCTCTATTCTCTCTTATACCTTCCTTACAGTTAGCCTCTAGCGAATATCCTCATTCCTCATCTAATCTCTTCTTGTTACACCTTCTACCCATCTTAGAAACTTAATTTCTGCTGCCTGTATCCTGCTCTTGTGCCACTCTGTGAGCACCCAAGACTCATTGCCATACATCAGCACCGGCACATTCACAGCATTGTACACTACTATTTTCGTCTCTTTGCTTATTTTTTTTGTCCCAAAAACTTACTGTTTAAACAATGAAACAGTCCCGCCACGCTTTGCAGTCTACTGCTCAAATCACTATCAACTTTTACCGCACTATCTGTCACCGATCCCAAATACAAATGTCTGCACCTGTTCTAGCTGTACATTACATTGTCCATTCTCACACTTATATCCCTGGTTGTCCTCCCCACCATCATAACTTTTGTTTTTCTTATATTAACCTTCATGTTCCTTCTCTTTAACTCCCTGTTCTAGGTGTTTGCACTTTCCTGTAGTCCACTTTCCGATTTAGCGTACCTAATGGTACCTACATTTCTATATCCTATTTGCAATTCTGGCATCTCCCTTTTGCAAACCTTCATTACCTCATCCATCAATACGATGAGGAGCAGCGGGCTAAGCGTTCCTCCTGCCTCAATCCACTTCCCGTACTAAATTCCTCTGAATGAAGAAGTTCTAACGTAGCAACTGCTGTCACTATACACACTCTGGATCGCCATAAGTAAATTTCTACCCCGCCTTCTCCTACCAATAATGTCCCAAACATCGCCTTTCTGTATTATGTCGAATGCCTTCTCCAAGTCGTTGAAACAAAAACATGCTTCCTTATTCCACCTTAGTATTTTTTCTGTATTTGTCTAAGGACGAATATTAAATCTTGTGTTCTTCTTCCAGCCCTAAAGCCACTCTGTTCATCTTCCATCAGGGGTTCAATTATTCCTCTTAGTCTGTCTGCCAATATAGCAAAGCGTTCGTATAGTTTATCTCCCTTTTTAAATAAAGGTAATATTATAGTCGTCTGCCAGTCTCTTGGAACTCTTTGGTACATCCATGCTAGCGTCAGGACTGCTATTTAACCATTTCCGGTTTTATTCCATCATGTCCTGCCACTTTTTCTATCTTTAATGACCTTATTGCATTTTTCATCTCATTCAGTGTTATATTTTGATCCACTTTCTCATCTTCATCCAAATCCCAGCCCTGCTCATCCTGCCATGGCTCCTGATCTCTATTGTTCTTAACCTCCAAAAGTTCCATTTAATACTCCCTTCATCTCCCCATAATCAATTGTGGTTCAGACAGACTCTCATTTGTCTGTCTGTCTATCAGATGGTTGTTCCTTCCTAGATTTCTTAGAATTCTCTAAAATAACTTCTGGTTCTTCTTGCTATATTTTTCCATTTATCTTCCGTACTCTGACCATTCTTCTGTCTTCGCCTGTGTCACTAGATGTTTGACTCTTCTTTTCTGCCTTTTATACTCTTCATAGCTCTCAGTGGTTTTTCCTCTCATGTAATTTTGCCATTTTATCTTCTAGTTCTTAACCTCAGTCTTGATATGCTCATTTCAACAAGATGTTAATTTCTATACCTCAACACTCCTTCCTTTTCCACAAGCTACTTCTGCTACCCTCACTATTATACCCTTAAAATGTGCCGAGCCTCCTCCAAATTCTGTGTGCATAACTTCTCACCGCAGCTCTCCATACCCTGCGTATCATTGCTTGGTATTGCGGTCTAACCACTGAGCCTACAACCAGGTCCAGGACGATTGTGCCTTCCTGTTTTCAGCTCTGCCAACAATAAGTAGTGGTCACTTCCAATTTTTGCTCCCCTCCTAACTCTCACATCCCTTACATTATTCTGATTTGTTCTTTCCACCAGAACATAATCGATTATAGACTTCTCTCCTCTTCCTGGTTCTTCCCAAGTAATCTTGTGTATGTCTTCATGCTAAAAGAATGTGCCGCCAAAGCTATGTACTACTACTGTGAATATTTATATAAATCTAGAATCGTTCGTTAGAGGAAAAAATAATAAAATATACGGGCCTAGACTTACATCACTGGGTCTCTCACAGGGGTCAGTACTGAGTCCTCTCCTTTTTAATGTATATACTGCCAGCTTTCACACAAATTGGCCTGACATCGTTAAAACTATGCTTCCAGTAACTCTTGGAATACTTGCTGGGCTGAACTTCACCATATTGTCTACTGTTTAAAACCATGTTTAAATTATCATTAATTTCAGCTATGACAGGAAATGTCTCGAATGGTCTTCTTTTCTCGTTACAGAACCCCTAATGTAAACTCTTTAGAGCTTTCAAAAATTATTATTCCTGTATTGAATGAATATACATATTTGGATATTATCCTTGATAGGAAGTTATTGTGGTTAAAAAACCATTAGCAGGTGTGAGTCAGGTATCAATGTATTAAAATTAGTGAGCCGAATGTCTTAGGGAGCGGATCCCAAAATGGCTCTTATGTTTTATTGTGCTTTCATGTGATCCATTATAGACTATGGTTCTATTCTGTATGGATCGGCCTGCAAGGAGAACTTGTAACTATTAGATCGACTTCAGATTTGAATTGTCAGGAAAATTTCTTAGTGCAAAATTTCAAGTGCATAATAACAACTTAATATCAGGTTTAGGAACACTCATTGTATTGGTGTTTACTGAAAGTAATTGGTCGAGAAAACTTACCCCACCATTGATGGAAGTATAACCAGATATTTCCATCAAGGCTTATGACATTAAAAGTACAATTGTCGCTCCTCTTTTTTCTGGCTACAATTTCACTAATTGGTCTCCGGAAGTAATTTTTCCAGACTTTGTGGGCAGTTCTTTGAACAATGATAAAATATTGACTGAGGCAACTTCTTGCTGGCCTAACACGCTGAGGATATTTACAGATGGATCTAAGGGTGGGGGCACTGTACGTAGCGCATTTTTTGTTTCACAAATTGATCATAAAACTGGGGTCAGGTTGCATGACCTGTGCTCAGCATTTCCTGCTGAAGCTTTTGCCCTAATTAAGGCCTTTGACTTTGCCAATGGACAACCAAACCACCATGTGCTAGTAATATCTGATTCACACTCTGTAGTGAAGGCATAAAAATTGTTTTCAGTTAAAAGGAATTCTCATCCATTGATATATAAAATCATATTTATACATTCTTCCCTTTAAGAAAATAATATTATAGTAAATTATATTTGGGTAAAGGGTCATGTGGGGGTGCGAGGAAATGAGATTGCGGATGGGCTTGCTGGTTCAGCTGGCTCATTAAAAACAGTTAATTAGCCTGAATTGCCATATTGTGATTTGAACAGACTTGCACTTCATCAAGCAAATGTGAAATGGAGTGAGGAATGGAGAATTTACATGCGTGAATGCAAAATTCATTACAGTTAATTACATTCTACGCCAAAAACTTAGGCATGAGTGCCAGTTTGTACCTAGAGCTTTTTATACAGGCATTACTCATATGTCACATCTTTTTAATATTCATATATTTCTTGACCCTTATTGCCAGTGTGACATAACATTAGTGGTTGATTTAAATCACATAGCCTTTGCTTGTGCCTTTACTAAAATTAAAAGAAACCATTTTATTGACAACTTAATAAACTTAAATGTGCCACTTTCTACTTCCATTACTAAATTTAAATGATATTCAGATCTACAGCGTATTGCATAATTTTATAAAATATTTTAATTTCGCAACTCTAAAATAGGATCAAGGAACATGTGATCCAAAAAAACTTAAATAATTTTTATTGACTTGTAACTGGTTAAAGGGCTTAGTTTCCAAACCAATCCTCAGAAAAAAAAGTTGGAGTGACATAATTTACAAGGTACCTATTTATTTAATATATATTTTATTAAGCCGTCTCGTTGCTCAGTGACTAAGTACTAGGCTACTAAGCGTGGGGTCTCGGGTTCGAGTTCCAGAGACGGTCGGCTTTTTGTGATTAGTCTTTGTAGTGCTCGTCTTCTGAGAGGGACGTACAACAGTGGGTCCCGTGTATTGTAGGTAAATGAAGACCACGTAAACGTAAAAGAACCCAATTTCAGTTGGAGCACTGGATGCGGCAAAATTCCCAGGTGAGAGAGCCTATTCCCTGGCGAAGGCGATTGGCCATAGTAGCGGAAATAGGCCGACATTAAATAAACAATACACATCAAACATATTTTATTCTTCTTCCCGATTCAGAATACTTTTGACACGTCAGATATTCAATGTCCAAGTTTAGATGTTTTGCAATAAAATTCTGAAATCTTATTACAAATTTCTGTTTTTCTAGATTTATGGCTGAGCAAGGATTGATGCGATGATTAATAATATATTTAATACTGTGTGAGATTTTCTACATATTTTATTGATGATTTAAGTTAAGAATAATTTTTATATTGGGTAGTACATAAAAATTGAAACTACATTCAACTGACTTTCATGTAAATGCAAAAAAAAACTTACTTCTGGCTGGAAATTGATTTAAACAGATTAAACTACTTTTGGCATAACATCTGTCTCTGTGTGCAATAATTAATAAATTTGAATTTTTGAAGATAACATTTTAGTTGTAAATTTAAGATATCAGTTGATTTTGTTATATGTAGCTAGACTAGAAATGGTACTTTCGGAGTTACCAATTTTGTTGAATTTCTAATCCCTATCAATCTGTTCTAAGATAGTCTATACCCACTGCATATATCATCATCTTTATTCGTATGTCTCACGGCCATACATAAGTGTAGGAACCAAAACGCTATTAGAGATAATCACTTTGGCCTCTTTCGTAAGTTCTTCATTCTACTATCCGACCAGCATTCAACCATCTTTCAATCTGCAACTCAATGTTGTGTATCTCTAACAACTACACAACTTTTGCATTTATAGTTTTTTTTTTCTGTAACAGCTCACGAGTTATCACATATAGGTGGACAAAAGGAAAGATTGTATTTAAAAATGAATTCTAAAATTCTTACCTAATTCCATCACCACCTGGCTTTAGCCGTTTGGGAAAATACCACATTAATCCCGTTACTAAGGAATGAGGATCTCTAGTTTTTAGTCCAAAATAGGCCCCCGGCCTATAGCTACCCCAAAATCTTTCAGGAATATCCAGTCCACTTTCCACAACCATCTATAATATAGGTTTAATAATCTAGTGGTGCTGTAATAATAATAACCGTTTACTACCTTTTTGTCATCGTATGGTGTGTTGACTCTTGTTTCTAAGTAACCCATGTAGCCAACGCCAAAGGTAATTATAAATAATGTGAATCCAATCATATGCTTCCAGTAAGGTAGAATACCAGAAGGGGGTTTGACCTGTTTTGTAGAATTGCTGCCATTGCTACTACTACTGTTCGTACTCTTTTCAGTCATACTGTTTTCATTTGAAAACCCCCTTCTTTGCCGCACCATTTTGGAGGTAATCAAAACAATTTAATTTAAAATGTAGCACTATAAAAAATGACCTCTTTAACACATGATAAGATATGGAATTTGAACATCATTTATTTACTTTGATCTTTCAAACTGATACCCGGCTATTGAAACGTCACCATTATGACAGATGCATAGACCTATATAACAGTGAACTTAGCGACGGTATGCAGTATGAACTATAGCATGCAATGTATACACGTAAATGTGTGACCGAGAGCACCTCGATTTATTCCAACCTGTGCATATGACATAAAATTGTGCATATGCATAAAATTTTACACCATTTAACTGTCGTTATAGCATCTTTCAGAGATTTCATTAATCTTTCGACGGTGTGGGCCTCGTGATGCGGATTTGTTTTTGAAGATCCATTGCATTCACGTACACACTACAGATGATTATGATCAGAGTTTCGTTGTCCAGACATTCTTCGAAGGAGTTCCAAGAGCCCCAGGTATAGTGCAAATTGTCACTCTATTCCAGAAAAATTATTTCAATGAATTTTTTGTACTGCATAATAAATATAAATTGATATCGAATGCGTCCGATCTTACAGTGCGGACTTGACTGTGAAACCTCTAAAAGATACTTAGCTACACAATGAATTTGCTGTTTTTTCTAGCTTCATAAGTAGTATTGCACTACGAAATTCTATTTCTGTTAAATTTTCAGCAGGTTAGTGAAAAACTCACAATGATTTTTGTGAAACTATAATCAGTAAAAAACTGATTAATTCATTACATATGACAATTTAAAACATATGTTACCAATTTGTATTTTTATAATAAAAAAATAATGCAATAACTACAATTACCACACTTTAGAAGCAGCTGAATCTGGCAAAACTTAAATTGCAGGAAAGAAGAAGCAGCTTTTAAAAAGTGGTGATGTACATGAAGGTATGCAGAGAACAAAAAAAATACACGGTAGGCGAAATAGAATACAGCCGTCTCCACACTATTCTAATTCTATGGAGTGTTACGTTTGAAAATTTAATTTCATCAGCCAATCGGAACGGTTATTAATAATTCGAAAATATGCCGTAGACGGAATCTGGTATTTAATTTTTTTCAATTTGTATCAAGAAATATACTTCGTACATAGATTTCCATGGCGATAGTTGAATATATATAGAAAAAAATATAACGAATATACTTGTAAACGAAATAAATAACAACATTAACTAAAAATTTATGTTTTCGTTTTTATACAAAATAAGATTTTGATAATCTTATTTATTTCTGACTAAATATATTAAAAGTAAATTTAAGGCTTAAAATCTGAAAAATAATAAAGTCTCACATCTTTAATTCCTATAAAGGTAAGCCAATATATTTTTCTTTTCATGTTTGTAGATATGTTTATTTTTAAGTATTTATAGGTATAGATAAGTAGGTATTTATTACATATAGTGTTTAGTACATTTTTTAACAAATGGTTTTTTGTGAATGACCTTTTTTTCAAATGATATTTTATTCGTATCAAATGTTGACTGACTTATTAGTCACTAGAAAAGATGACAAATATTTTATTTGAACGAAATTTTACCACCTGCGATATAATACGTTCCAAGGATTAAATTTTTCTTTTACCTGCTGGCCCAAATAAGTATGAAATATTACTTCTCACAAATGCCCACCATTCTCTAAGTGACAAATATTGGCTCTTTTAAGAGCATTTTCCATTACCAAACATAAAGTTTCAGACTTCGAGGGGGTCAAATTTTTTAAATTATTAATTCACCAAAAAGTTCACGAAGGCTCCATTGTAGCTCTTGCTGTGTGCGCAGTGGCTTCATTTTACTGTAACCATATGGGATTATTCTCGACTGCCGGGCGCAAAAAGTTATGAATCATAGTCCTATACAGAGCTCTGGTGATGGTACCTCATTTTCAAAAAGATATAGACCGATAACTCGATCAGCCATAACAGTGCATCTAGAGGGGTGCAATAGACTTTAATGTAATGCCCTAGGATTCTCATTGCCCTTGAATTTGCAATTATGTTTGATCACTCATTATAAGGTTGCTTAAAAAGGATCTTGGTGTAACAGTTCCTGCACCATTTGAATTTTATATAGAAACATTTTAAGATTCAGTTTAAAAATCTGTTGTAGTGATACAGATGGAACATAGTTTAGACACATGCTTAAGTGCATACAGACTGATGAGTATCTCTTCATGGCAAATCTGCCACTGAGCCCTGCTCCTTAAAATGGGGGACTAAGTTCCTAATCATGTTGCCACTGGGAGTTGTTCTGGCATTCAAATATTTTAAAGGTCCCCAATATATGTAATTAAAAAATATACTAGAATTAAAATTAACGATGAATTCGCATGGGTACGCCTCATTTATATCACATTTAAATTTGTATATTTGCTCAAATTGATAGTCACTTGTATACAGTCAGTGCTTTTAATACCTGTGCCAAATACGCCGCTTAAAAACGCAATTATTGTTTTAAGTTTTACTTTGTGTAGTGATAATTTGTGTTTTTAGATGAGGTAAGTTTATGATTTATGTTAGTTATGTATGTGAGTAGTACAAAGTCTTTTTATGTTGTCTACTTTAAAATTAGCGGCATTTTTTGTCTTTGCGTGTAGTGTTTTTTTCCAATCAGTTTATTTCGATAGTGGTAAGTTGTAGACATGCAGCTTCGGCATAAAAGAAAAAGAGAGAATCTGATATTACTGAATAGACTAGCAGAGAAGATATAAAATTGGAGATTGAAGTTGGCACAGAATTTTGCAAACCAGCGTTAGAAGATATAGAACAACTCTCTCTGGCAATGGCAGTAGTGATCAAAGTTTAGAATGCTTATCCATAACCTGTTGAGTGACTTTAAAGAATAAGTGGCGCAGTTGGAGAAAGTGTCACATCGCCGGTATTGCACCCGAAAACAAAGGATTATTTTGGTAGAAATGGGATATGTTACTTAAAAATCAGTAGTCTTATTTATTGTAAATTGATGTCGCCTACTTTGGGTAAGATGCACATGAAATGTTTTCTAGTCATGGAAACTCGAAGCAATAGCAGCACTACGTTCTCGAAAATCATCTAACAAATCGGCACTAAACGTATGAAACAATACAATAATGAAGTCCAGCATTGGCCTCAAGTTCTTCAAAGAATAGTTAGGATCATAAAATTTCTTTGTATTTGTGATCTTGTATTCTGTGTGAAACATTAAGGCGTAGGTTCATCTTGGATTACTTGAGTTACTGAGTCACTATGACACAATCCTTGCAGAACATGTCTGTATGCGTGCCAACAAAGGATGTAGTTACATCTCTTCCACTATTTGTGGAAAGCTAATTGAGCTCGTGGGTCAAAAGATTATGTCTGTCATTATTGGTGAAATCAAAATGGCAAAATACTTTTCAATATCTGTAGATACTATATGTAGATCATTTAGGAGCTACATGTCTTGATATTGTTCCTTTCAATGGTGGACAAAACATCGGCAAAAAGAAAAGCCAACTCACAATTATCTCCCAGAAAACTTGAAGATATCTGCCATGGTCGTGGAAATGTACGAACAGAATGTTGTTACTTTTAAACCAATTTAATTACATACAAAGTTATCCGAAAGTTCAAATAGTGCTGTATATTTATCTTTCCATAATGCAGCTAACTGCAGCGGAGAGCGTTCGCCTTATAAGTTGAAAAAAATATAAAATTGAGCTTAAAATCATCAAAAACGCAAGCTCATTAAGATCTACGGAGCTAATAGATGACTTTGTTCATGCAATGTAAACGAATCAATCTTTTAAATATATTTTTAAAATAATTTCTAACTTTATAGGCACTGTTACTTTGCATCTTAGAACGTTCCTGAGGATATCATCAAGGCATGTATCACTTAAAAGCACTAAGTATAGACCGCCATGAAGCTCTAAAAGGTTCTAAGTATATACTGACATGTAGCTCTCAAAAATGTTAAGTCATAGTCATTGAATTATCAATTTATTATTATCTTCCTCCAATATAAAGCCGAAATGCTGGTTCCGTTGCCAAATATTCATTTTAGGATGGAGACTAATCATCAGGCTCCCTCCTTTCTTAGATGTATTGTTAAAAGTAAATCTGATTATTCACTTCTTCATTTTGTTTATCCTAAGCCTACTTATACCAATTCGGTGTTAAAGTAAAATATTTAATACTGGGATGCCGGTATTAATTCTGATATTACTATTAAAAAACTTACTTATTACATTTAGAAAATATTTTCTAAATCGTGAAGATTATCCACAAAACATCGAATTTTCTATTTTCTGATTTACTTGTTAAATTTTTACCCAGTTTTATGAACTATTTTAAATTAATATCAAAAAAGTAAATAAAAATTTATGTACTTATTGTATTTAGAAAATATTTTCTAAATCTTGAAGATTATTCACAAAACATCGAATTTTCTATTTTCTGATTTATTTATTAGATTTGTACTCAGCTTTATGACCTATTTAGAAATAATATCAAAAAAACAAATAAAAATTTTTGTTAAAAATTACCATTGACAAGAAAATGAATTCCATTAACTTAACATTTTTTTCTTTATAAGTAGATAAATAAATAAAGTAGATGATAGGAACATAAAATATAATGAATTAATTCTATAAGTATAACAAAATTTAAAATCCTTTATGGAGCTAACATATATGTTTTAAATTAAATAAAAAATAATATATTCTATAAATATAACAAAATTCAGTTTTTTTTAATTGTAACTAATAAACCTTATATACCAAATAAATTAAAATTGTTCTTAAAATATTGATTTTCTTTATTAAAATATCCTCTCAAAAAGCACAAACAATCGATGGTTTCATCATTAAGAGAGGATTGAATTTTTGTGCAGATTTGACCGGCCGCAGAAAATGCTACTCCCTTTTTTCAAAAAACATGATCTCATCTTTTATTTTTTGCTCAAATTCCGTTATTTTTTTAATCATAGGCACTGTTGTAAGTGTCTATTGCTACCTGCAGTTTTCACTTTAACTCGTGATGTTTCTACCTTTAAATTTTCATATGAAAGCCGTTTAGTTATACATATAGTATTTTTCGTGAGTGAGCTCAATAATATTGGGACCTATACTGTTTTTGGTATATGCCAATGATGTACCAAATAATGTCATGTCAGAATTAACCTGTCTTTTTGCTGGCGACACAACATTCCTAAATGTTGATTCAAATTTTACATCACTACAAAACAAAACAACTAACAATATAGCATAAGCAGAAACATAGTTCAGAAGTAATCATTTACAAATGAACACTGATAAAACTCAAATTCTGTCATTATACACAACAAGGAATCAGCATATAATTCCACAAAACACAAAATTTATGGGAATACACTTTTCGGAAACTTTAAATTGGACAAACCATGTAGCAGCACTAAAACCAAAACTAAATAGAGCAATATACAGCATTAAAATTGCATCAAAAAATGTAAACTATGAAACACATCACCGGAGCTGGAGACAATATTCTTGTTGCAGAAAAGAGCTATAAGGGTTCTTCATCAGATGGGCTACCCAGAAGGTTGCAAACCAATATTTAAGAACTCTAATATATTGACCATTCTGTGTTCCTTTCTAATTATTTGTTTGCACTATGTCTATAATCACAGATTTTAATTTCCAACCAACTCACGTAACACAAGAAATAAGGAAAATTTGACAATACCTTTTCACCGTATAAAGAAGATTCAGCATAGTGCCAATCACTTCTCATTAAAATTGTATTACACTCTAATAATATAAGGGATATGATCAAGAAAAAATTCAAGAAAAATATTAAGCGAATGACTTCTTCAATCATACATGGAACATGCAGAGGATTTATAATTATTATTTTCTGTATGTAAAGACAATTGTAATTTGCATTACATGAATAAGTTATTATTATTATTATTATACTTCTTATTGTGAGTGAAGATTTTGGTATATCTTTAAACCCCCTTGCACTCAAACCTTCTTTTATGTCATAAGAATTAATGAAAATATCAAGACAGGCAGGCCATCGCGAGCTGTCATACGTGCGAGCACTTCTGACATATTTTTTTAAGATTTAATCCATGCATTGTTTTTAAATGGGTATGAAGGCCACTAGTAGATCCTCAACCGCATTTTATTTCTTGGGAATACTTCTTACATTTATCCACATGCCCACTTTCTTCTGTTAGGAAATGGTGCCAAACAGAAGCTTCATCATTTCCTTTCCTATGCTCAGCAAGGTTTTTTGTATCCATGGGGTATGGTATGTCAAATAATTAAATGATTTAAAAATTAATAATGCTATAATTTGTTTAACTAAAAATACTTACGGTTCTTAGATCTTCGGCCACTGTTTATTTATATTGATGTATAGGAACAATATTATTGTTGAGGACTACGACCAAATAAAATGTAACGAAAACTGTTGAAAGGGGAAGAAGTAGGAGTGTATCATTTCCTATGTCACGCCACGCTCGACGTGAGAATTGTCAGAACTCTGTGGTGGCGACATGCATTCTGGGATCTGTTTAAGTTTCTATTGATATAGACTTGTCTTACACATATTATGTGTGTTATGTGTTATATTGATGAGCCTCTTTCAGAACGTATGTACTTTACATTATGTCAATGTGTAAATTTTGATTTTTTGGTCACATTATGAGACATATTTCCTTTTTAACTGTATTAAATATTTTCCAATACCGGACAAATTCATCCGGGATCTCGGTATTTGGGATCCCGGTATTGTAAGCAGTTCTCATCAAAATATTACTAATTGAAACTACCTAAAACATGTGTAGCAAGTGACAGAGTTCTATTAATTTCTTACATGTTGATGGGAATTATTTTGTTCTTCTAGTCTGCTATAATTTGATAAATAAATTCAATGTGCAAAATTGACCCTAGCAGATACAAGTGCAAAATATATAAATAGAATTCTAAATTTTAATTTTAAATGTAATATTAATATATTTTTATTTAAAAAATAAAGTTACTAGATTATTGTTTTTAGTGTACTGAAACTGTAAAGAAATTTAGTCACAATATTTCAACTGTTATTGTCCAGTGTGTGAAATTTATTTATGATATATGACTTACTAAACTACATCATTCGTAGAGGCCTTTCAAAAGCTGACATACTGTATTAGAATTAACATTTTTTAAAGTAATTACTCTAACTTCATCAATTAGTCGTGTTGAATAAAATTTTTATATTTTAATCATTTCTCTTTAACATCGTGTAGTAATGCTGAATAATGATGTAATTGCAGGAGATATATAAATGATATAAAAACAGCTGCTCCTTCCTGCAGCCTTTAGTAAAGTATGGTGCCATAATAAAGTATAGTTCAGCAGAGTGAGCTTACGGACTTCCAGATTGGTTTATTGTAACATACCAATCAATTGTAACGTTGATACGCTGAAACAACTTATCCACCAAGATGGGGAGGGAGGAAGCAGTAGGAGCACACAAGGGGGTACAAAACAATAATAATGAAAGGAAAACAATTTAAAATAAAAGAAAATAAGTTAAGTTGCAAAAAGAATGAATATTAACGAATGCAAATACACTAGAGTTAAATATAAAAATTAATTAAAGAAAATTAACTAAGAATTAAGTAAAGAAAAATAATCTAAGAATTAAATAAAGAAATAAACAAAGAATTATGGAAAGAAATAACTAAGAATTAAAACACAAGTACACAAGATATAATATATACAGTACATGCTTAGAGGCAATCAATGTAGTATATTTATCTACTAGGTATATTTTTATAAACGAAAATGTAAATAGAGAAGTAAACTAATGAATGAAAGCGTGCTTATGAAGGATGGCGGAAATTAAAAGGTGTTGAGCGGAGAATGTTACCTGGTGTCTCTTGCTTGCTGTGGCGGAATTCGACTGCCTTTGATTTCCGGCACTCCGTCTTTTATAGGCACAGCCGAAGGGTCGAAATTTAATGACGCTACCGCTAGAGGCGCTTTCCGAAGCGTGAATAATTAACCCCTAAATTGTTGATAATGTTTTAAAAATTTTGGTTGAACAAGTGACTGAATAGAATTATTAAAATATATATTACCTAGCTTCATAAGCAACACACAAAAAAATGTTTTCAGTGCGCCAGGAATGAAATTTCCACCCGCGTACAACAAGCGGTCGGCCAATAATTAAATAATCAATTTATGGGGTAACAACGTTAATTGTAATGTGAGTTAAAAGGACAGTCCCGTATTTAGCTGCTCACCTTAGAAATAAATTGTAGTTTCTATAATATAAATTCTATATGATACAAAGTCTGTAAATCTTTGAAAATAAAGTTTTTAAACAGACAAGTTCAGAAGTTTTCAACTTTACTTATACACAAGAATTCCTTTTTCACGTAAAACATGTCTATTGCTGTTGTAAGTTGTAAAATAAAAGAAATTTTTATAGTCTGCAATAATTTATTTGCTAAAAATAGCTTGACCTTCTAATGTTTAACGTAAATGCAATGCTCAATCAAGTGACCCCAACACTGAACACGAGTGACTTTAAGACATTGCCACTTTTATTGTACCCCAGACATTAAAATATTATTATAAGTGTTGTATAGTGGGCAAAATTGAGGAAAATTGCTCACAAAGAAGATTGCTGTGGAAAGGATTAGATCCCTCTACCTCCATTTTAGTACAGCAGCGCGTTAACAACTAAGCTACTGTCCCCTTACATACATCATACATCTTGTACAAGACTTAACTTTTTGAAGAAAAATTTTTCTAATTGTGAAAGAAGGTACCAATAGATAGTAAACACATTTATTTTTCCATCATATTTTTAAGGTAAAATGATTTGGATTACTTAAATTTTGTTTCAGTGAAATTTTGAGTTACATATTTATTATCATGAATACAAAGATTCCTAAGTTTTCACAACTGAAACCATCTACAACTGAGAATAAGTCGAGCAGCCAACCAAGATTTGATCCTATAAGACCAATTTTATCTAGAAGATCAAAAAGTTTTTCAGATCTTAAGTCAGCAAATTCACCTAGAGATAAATTCCAACCAATATTTAAACCATTTAAAGCTGGAACTGGAAGTAAATTAACAACCACTAGTCAAAATAATGCCAAAACTATGAAATCACTGATTAAACCATCTATAAGACCTACTGTGAGCAGCACTGTTTCAAGAAGTGCCACCAAACGGCCAGCTGAAACTAAAATTCAAGATGATACTAAACCAAAAGTAGCAAAACAAATGAAGCCCGCACCATATGACTATAGAGCCAGGTTTAATTTACTTCTAGAAAAACATACGGCTCTTCAGGAACAAACCCGAACATCTATGCAAAAGCTGACAAGCATGACTGAAGGTAAGCAGATAAAAAAATTCTCAATTTGCTAAGTTATTCAAATACTTGATGACACATGAATGGATAGTTGTTTCCCATGATGTATTTTTGGTTGTTAGGCTACCACAGCTGGGAATTTTGCCAGATCCAATCTTCCTTTATTTGCAATTTCTTGTTTACATAATGAGTTCAGAAAATAAATGGCAGAGTTTCTAGCTTTACACAATTTCCATTTATACTACACTGATCCTCTTACTTTGAGCTCGGCTCACTCATCACAGAACACTTCCATTAACCCTCTCCACTTCTCTCTATCTCTTACTGCCAGTTTGATATCTGTCCATAACTTTTCTCTCCTGTTGTGTACGCAAGTTACAGCTCTTCTTCTACATGCTAAAGGCAACACTAATTCTCTTTCTCACACCTTCCCTAATTCTCCTTCTCACACCTTCCATATTTCTCCAGTAAACTGCCCAGGTATCAGAACCTATTACACTCTTTTTCCCACCATTACTTTTGTCTTTCCTGTATTGTAAGTCCAACTTTTTCTGCTATTCTTGTTAACAAACTTTTTTTTGTGTTGCATATGTTTTTCACCATTTTCATCAAAAGACATACATCGTGAGTTCCAAGTCATATTGTCAGCAGTATTTCTCAATACCCAATATACTACCATGATGAAAAGCATTGACAACCTTGTTTTACTCTCCCATGTATCTTAATATTGCTTAGCATCTTTTGTTCATGTTCTATTTTCACCTGGAGCGAAAACGTGTGATGATTATAGAACTATAAGTCTAATGAGCCACACTGTGAAATTATTCCTCAGAATCATACATAAGAGAATATTTAACAAATATGAAGAAAGTATGGATCACACATAGTTTGGTTTTAGGAATGCACTTGGCACACGGAAAGCTCTGTTAAGTATGCAGGTCCTCTTCCAGCTATGCAGAGACTTTAACAGTGATGTTTATGCTTGCTTTATCAACTACCAGATGGCGTTCGATTGAGTTCAACACCAAAAAATTATGGACATTATAAGACACATAGGGCTTGATGATAGAGATCTTAGAATAATTATGAACTTATACTGGAACCAGACCGCAGTTGTGAGAATAAACGATGAAAATACTGAAAATGTAAACATTCTACATTTTTAATGAAGTTTTGGTAGGTATTGAACTGGGCATATCGCTGAATGGGGAAAGAATAAATAATATACGATATGCGGATGATACCGTCATATTTGCTGATAACCTGGATGCTTGCAAATCCTACTGAGCAGAGTTACGGCATGCAGTGAAAAATATAGGCTGAACACCAACATAAAGAAAACTATATTTATGGTTATTACCAAACGTATCGACCTGATTGTAATCTCTATATAAGAGACAGCATGGTTTAGCGAGTGAATTTTTACACTTATTTGGATATAAACATTAACGACGGTTGGTACCATTCCCAAGAAATAAATATACGTATAGAAAAAGCTTGATACATACAATGAGTAATATATTTAAATCACACGATTTAAGTATTGCGACCAAAATGAGACTGCTGCTCTGCTATGTATTCTCTAAATTTTCCTACGGTGTGGAATCTTGGATATTATCAGAAGCATCAGGTAAAAAGTTGGAAGCACTTGAAATGTGGCTTTATAGAAGAACGCTGAGAGTATCATGGAAGGATCGTATTACCAACGAAAATATTCTTCAATGAATGAATAAGTCCAAAGAGATCCTAGAGTTAGTGAAGATAGAAGCTTGAGTACCATATTATGAGAAATTAACTGAGATATAAATTGTTACAATCTATACTGCTCGGAAAAATTGCAGGAAAGCGCAGTGTGGGAAGAAGGCCAATTTCGTGGCTAAAAAACCTTCGAACCTGGTGTCTCAATGATAATTACTCATTTTTTTCCGGCAGCTGTCCAGAAAGTCATGATTGTCAACATAGTATCCAACATCCAAAACGGATAGGAAACGGAAGAAGAAGTTTTTGTATACTAATTTTATCATTCTTAAAAGTTTAGGAGGTATTACATAACTCTCATAAATGATCGAATCTTTCCGAAAGTCAACAAAATTCATCTAGTCTTAGCTGATTTGATTGATTTGCACATATTTGATCAATACAAGATCTATGAGGCCTAAATCCAGCCTGGTTCTGTCTCAGTATTTGATCAATCCTGACTCTTTTCAGTATCAGCTTTGTGAAACTGAAAAAGTACTATACTTTTTGGATTATACTGAAAAAAGTAGAATAAAATTTAGATTAGAAAAGATGAAAAATGCTTCAATATATAATGGAATGAAATTGCTATGTACGTCTCAACTTCTATACTTGGAACAGAAAAAATTTTGTCTAGATGGTTTTTGGGCACATTTTGGAGGTTTTAATAGTTCTTCTCATATTCATAAATGAAATTATATGTAATATGTATTGTGGAACTCCAACCACCTATTTACTATTTCCCCTTCTGCCGTAAGTGTGAGTGCAGGGCCTCATATAATTTCTTCTTGCTACTGTTTCTGCAGTTCTTTTTATTTATTTGTTCATTTAACGTCGGCCTATTTTCGCTGCTATGGCCTATAACCGATGCCAGGGATTAGGTTTCCTCACCTGGGAATTTAGCTGCATCTAGTGTTCCAACTGGATTGAGTTCTTTTACGTATATGTGGTACAGTTTTACGACTCTCCTGGAAGATGAGCACTACAAAGACTTGTCCTTAATCACAAAAGGCTGACCGCCTCTGGGTCTCGAATCCTAGACCCCACGCTTAGTAGCCTAGTACTTAGTCACTGAGCTTCGAGATGGCTTTCCACAGTTCTCAAAAATGTTTCCAGTACATTTATTTCTCTATCCTTGCACACTTGATATATTTATTATTTCTCTAGTATTTCATCTCCAGTCTTCTCCTTGTTTCTTCTTTTTGTGAACTTTTTTCCTTTACCTTCCTTCTCTCATGTTTTGCTCCTTTTTATCTCTAGTGATTCATCCTTTATCAGTTATCATTCTTCAACATACTGTCTCAACAGCAGCATTCTTCGGTGTGTTTTTCAATCAAATCTATATTTCATCAATACATACTGATCCATTCCAAATTCTCTACTGCTCCGGCTCACCTCTTGTTTTTCTCCGTAAATCATCCATTTTCATTTTAAAGCCACTTCATATAAAAAATTTCCTATCCCTACACTATTTTCTGTTAGCATTTATATATATATTCTAAACGCCCCTAACCAAAATGTGATCATATCCCATATTCGACCCTTTCATTGTTATAATATTCTGCAGTGAACTGATCCATTTATTTTTGATCATGACATGGTCTATCTGGTTTCTAGTCTTATTTCCAGGGGTTTCCATTTTGTATTGAGAAAATAGTTCCTCCAATAATTAAGCTACTTACTGCACATAAGTTGGCCAAGATCCTCCTATATTTGTTAATTTTGCCCAATCCATAACTTTCTCTCTTCCTACATTTCCACTACCGACTTTTGCATTTAGGTTCTCCTACGTTTTGTAACCACAAAAAAAAAACACTTGTGCCTAGAACTTAGGAGCTCTCGCATTGTAAGTCAGCTGGCTAACCACTAAGCTACAGAGGTGGCACTCTTGATATATTTATTGTTTAGTATACTGTTTGCACTTTGCAGGAATACGAAGAAAAATTTAAATTTTATGCACTATAATTCACTATCTTAATTTTAAATTTTTTATGTATGTAAGAGAAAAAAATTAGTTTAAAGTGTCATACTTGTAGTTAAAAAAAAAGAAAAAATATTAATTTTTTAAATTATATGTAAGATTTTCTTTAAAATAATAACAGAATGAAACGTTTTATTGTGTTTCACACGTGCTATTAATTAAAAATATATAAAATAATTTTATTAAATATTGTCATTATTTTTTAGAGCTTACAACCATGAATGACCTTCAGATTAAACACAAGAATTTAGAATGTGAATACAAAATGTTACTACAAGAATCTACAATTTTACGAGAAGATAGTAAACAGCTTAAAATATTGCAAACAAAATATGATACATTAGAGAGAAAAAATAGAGAACTTTTTAAGGAAAAAAATAATTTTGAAAAATATTCCAATATAATAGAAGCTGAGAAAGAAACGCTGGATCAAAAGTGCAAACAACTAAATGAACAAATTCAAATTTATAAAATAAACTTTCAAAAAAAAGAAGATATTTGTCGAGTTCTTCACAATGCAGTACAAGACCTAAAAGGCAACATTAGAGTCTTTTGTCGAGTAAGACCACCAAAATCATCAGAAGATGACAGATTACCAGTTTTAATAAACTTTGTTGATATAAACACTATGGAGATTCGAAAAAGCAGAGAAAGTATATCTGTTAGTGGAAAGTTAGCAGATCTTAAACAGGAGTTCAGCTTCGATAAAGTATTTCCTGAACAAGCAACACAGGCAGAAGTTTTTGAAGATTTAGCTCAATTAGTTCAATCAGCACTTGATGGCTATCATGTTTGTGTATTTGCATATGGACAAACTGGCTCTGGAAAAACCTATACAATGCAAGGAGAACCAAATGAAAGCTTATTAGGTAAGATAATTTTATTATTAGCTTCTGTTCAATTTGATAGCCTTTTCGTTGAGAAACGTCTTTCGTATTTATACGGGTCCCACATTCAACTACCGATATATTTTAGATAAAAACTTACCACTTACATTTGGTAAGTTGCCCCTAATTTATATTGCAGTTTTCCAGGAAGGGTTCATTCAACAACTACCTATTTGTGATTTAAAAAACTAAAAATATTGTTGTTCCACAAACTTTTTTAATACATACATAATATCGCAAACGGTTTTTGACCACAATAGGTCATTCTCAAGCTTTTGCCTTCACTGACTCAGAAGCCTGAGAATGACCTAGTGCGGTCGAAACAGGTTGCAATATTATGAATGTATAAAAAAAGTTTGTGGAACAATATTTTTTATTTTTTAAATCATGAAATTATCCACAAAACATCAAATTTTCTATTTTCTGAACTACCTATTTGTTCTTTATAGTTTATTTCTTGTTAAAAATGGCTTTAACTTAAGAAGACAAAGTGGAATATATATTTAAAATGTGAAGGGAGGCAACTAATTTATATACTTCAATCAAGTGCGAATTTCTATTAGCAAGTATATAAACAAATCTAGCCCCAGCATCACAAAGGTATTTTTGTTTTGCGGATGTTTACGGTTCTCACAGAAAAAAAATTAAGCATACATACTTCACGAATACTGTAACTACCATCTAAAAGGGGTCTTCAGAGGGGCATGAATTTGGATAACCATAATTTTTGCATGGCAGTTACTTTATGTCATGAACCTGAAATATGAAGCATTGACCTTTTGTCTTTTTTAAGACATCCGCTGTAAATGGGGTCATGTGCCAAACTTATGGTAGTTTAAGATACAGCGACCAAATAAGTTACTTGATATTACATTAAGCTTTATTTTGCCTAACTGGTTTTGATGGGTTTGATTTCCCAATTGTATGTTTAGTTTGGTACAGTCAGTGATAAATTAGCGCTTAGGCGCGAAAACCGCATACTGGGTCCTCAGGCTCTTAGGGGCCCCAAAAATGCAAAAATAAAACTGTTTATTAATATATATTTATTTATTTATTACATTTAAAAAGTTTCAAAAATACAAATACAAATACAGTCATTTTCATTTTGAATATATGATATGATATTCAGTTACAATCTGATATGTAATTTTTAAATTAGACCAGAATTTCACATGTTGTAACTGCGCTCGCATTAAGTGTTTTCACAACAGGTGTTTTGATATACAAATTGTACCCCCCATACTCATACATACCAATTAACTTTTATTTTGAGATATGTTGATTAAAATGGAAATATAAGAGTGGTTTTTTGGTTTCCTTAAAATCAAAAATCGTGATTATTTGGATTGGATCGAATTTGAATTTTTGAGAGATTTATCGTTAGATATAAAATGCTGTAGGGTCTAAAGCAAGCAAAGTAAAGTATTATCTTGATACTGTGTATCATTACAACTGGAAAGATGAATTTTTGCTTGTGATGACTAAAGATAAATTAATGGGAAGATGGGTGTAGTTGGCCATATTCAAATAATTTTCGTGGATGAATTCTCTCACCTGTTCAGTAACCTATATCGAGCAAATTGGACGTTTTTTCCACACACGGTTCAACGCACATCTTATTTGTATTAGGAATGTCAAGCATACTTCTAATTTTATCTAATATTAATACTGAGGGACTCCACCGAAGATGCTCTAGGCTCTAAATTAAGTATTGCTGAGAACCTAGAAATTACATTGCCCATCAGAGCAGGTGGAAATTTAAACGATCAGGTGATCTTTCCGTATTTAGATCTTTGTAGGGGCCTGAAGCTGTAACACTCCCCTACCCTTTCATTTCTTTGCCTGTTTGTATATATTGTTATATTGGTTTGTCATTTAAATTTACTTGTTATATACTTTATTTATTTATTCTGTTATCAACAACACTTGGAGGTTTTTAAAAACGCTTTATTTTATTAACTTAAGCCGAAAACTATTACTATCTACATGCTACAATGAAACAGATAGTCAGAGAAGCTCTAATGTGTTCTGGCTTGTGTTTCTTTTATACTACTATATCCTGCTGATGCAGCATTGTATCATTGGGATATATAACTTCTGCGCCTTTTTATTGCCCATTTGTGTTTATTTTTTGCCTGTTCGTCATGTTTGTCTTTTACCTATTTTATATTTTTTAAAGTGCATTATATCAGAGATTTTGCTTTGAATTTGAGTTCCCCAATTTTGTTAATATATTAATTTGTTAATTGTCTCTTTTGTCCTTAACTTATTGGATTTGTTCATCTTTTATCTGTCAAGCCTGTTTGCCTTTTTCATATTTGCAGGTTTTTTAAATGTTTTAGCAATTTGCTTCAAAATTTTAATTTTAACAGTTCATCATCTTAAATTTGTATTTTCCGACGTTTGCACTGAATTTTATAATGGTTTATATTTTTGTATTGTTCAATTTTACCATTTGATAGGACATGTTTACGTGTTTATTGTAAGTTTGTTTTGTTTTTCAAATTCATGTAACTTTTATAATGTGAGCTCTTGTTGCAGTAGTGATCTATAGATGAAATTATAATTTTGAAAACGTTAATCAATTGATATGGTAGTTTTATTTGTTGTGCCAAGATAATACCCATCCATGAAAATTATTTAAAGATAAATGTACATGTGTAATTTGCTACATTAATATTGTTCTCTAAAAACTTGATAAAGTGGAATCATTTTAAAAGTGTTCATACAAAATTTGAAACAGATTTCCTTTCACTTCAGAAATGAAAAAATAAAAATAAGATAATTCATTTCAAGTTTTGAAAAAACAAACAATTGTTTTTCAAATCTCCAATTATTAAATACTGTTGCTGACAATATTTTTGTTTCAAGGTGCTCCTTTTGTATGGCATCTTTATGCGATGCACAACTTATTGATTAGGTACATATGTAAATACAAATTATGTTTTGATAAGTCATTATAATATTGTGGTATCTCATGTAAATTGAGCACTCGATCGAATAGATTGCATATAGGGTAAGAATTTTTTTGCAGTAAAGTGAACTCGACTGTCTATCATGGTTATGTTACACATAATTCTTAGATCTTTTTTTGAAGAATGAATATTCTGTTAACGTGGTTCGAGTTACCCCATATTAGAAGTCCATAAGAGATCTGACTGTGAAAAATCCCATAGTATGCCACCAGAGTGGCTTGGTTATTACAGTATTTTGTAATTTTCCAAAGTGCATAGATGGCCGAAGACAGTCTTTTAGACAGACACTCTATGTCTACCCTCCACGAAAGTCCGCTACGCCAATGAACCCCAAGAAATTTTACTGTTTTCAGTTTGTCAGTTGATGATGTTTGAAAAGAGAGATATTGTGTCTTCTCTTCATTTAGTTTCAATTTATTAGTAGAGTACCATTTTTCTGCTTCCTCCATTATTTTCAGAATGTGTCTCCTACCGGTTTCACAAATAGTGCTGATGTTTAGGAACGAAGTGTCATCAGAAAAGACAAGGTGAGTTTTCATAAAATTTGGCAAATCGTTGACATCAACTATGTAAAGAAGTGAACCCAATATTGATCCTTGTGGTACACCCCTCTGCATATTAGCTATATTTGCTCTTTGCCTTATAAATAGGACTTGATTAGATCTTTTCCTATTCTTCTTATTTGATAGATTTTCAACTTATCAGTAGAGTTTGGAGACACAAGCAATCGAAAGCCTTACTCAAGTCGCAGAAAACTGCTGTGCATTTATTGCCTTCATCGAAAGCCTAGCACACCTTTTCTAGGAGCTGGATCATAGCTGTAGTTGTAGAAAAACCACTTCTAAAACTGTGTTCATTCTCACATAGGAAGTTATGTTGCTGGATATGATTAAGCACTCTGTACAGTATCCGATTTTCAAACAGTTTAGATATGGTTGGAAGTATAACTATTGGCTTTTAATTTTCAGGTTGGTCGATATTTCCCTTTTTGAATATTGGTAAGACTTATGAGATTTTTAGTTGACTTGGAAAGATGCCAAGTGATAGACAAAGATTGAAAGTATGCGCAAGAGGCTTGGATTGATATGATGTTTATTGGTAGTTTGGTGGAGAAACTGTAGAAGTCTGTGGTTATTTTTGTTTTAAAGCTTTTTGCGATTAAGTTTATTTCATCTTCATTTATGGGTCGTAAGAAGATAGTGTTATCTGTACCACTGTATTTAAGTGACTGCATATATAGCTTTTACACTCTCTTGGGTTTTCCTACCAATGTTTATAAAATGAGTATTGAAGTCCTTTGCAGAGGGGACGTGTTAGAATCAGGTTTCCTTATTGTACCCGTTTCGTTTTGAACAACATCCCATATTGCTTTTTGTTTGTTATTGGATAGTGAAATATGTTTGCTATTTGCGTTTTGACTTCATTGATTTTTCTCCAATATGTTTTTCTTTTATTTCGATTTGTAAATATATTTTAAGTTTTACATCTTCCATTGCATCCCTAATTGCGAACATTGCTTCAATATTGATTCTAACGTTTTTTAGATCTTTTGTACGTCAGTTTATTTTAGCACGCTTTTTCCCATTTGACTTTTGAATTGTTTCTGTAAAACACTTATTAAATGTCTTCATTAGGAATATATGGAATAGCGAGTAACTGTTTTCAGCTTGATTTCATGTAAAAAAATTTCTCCAGTCTACAGCTTTGACGTTGTTTATAAACCATACCTAGGCCCTGATATGTTCTATCACTATGTTTGGCACTATTGTATTTATATCATTTAATTTATTTTTGAATTAGATATTTGTATATATTGATCTGTTATACACACATAAACATTCATGGAACTTTATTATAATTATGTAATTATCATTCAAAATAGAAGATATAAAGTATCTCATATCTTGTGTTATTTTAATATTTGATAAATTCAAATATCAAGCAAACCAGCCAAGTCAATATATTAATACAGAAATGAACTA
>JAWQRN010000264.1:0-32765 GCA_033557685.1 Sperchopsis tessellata
GGCATCAAAGGTTTATGTACCTTAGGTAGACCATACAAACGAGGGATTCGAGAATCGTGGGGAATGATCTTCTTCTGAACTTGTGAATCAAGGGCAGATCTTTTCAATTTCTCTATTTTTGATGTAGGGTTGGACGTTAGACGTTTATATGTGGTATCCTGCAAAAGATCTAAAATTTATGGAATTGGACCTCTGACGATCCATTACAACTGTTCCATTGCCTTTATAACTCATCTTTATTAAAATTGAAAAGGGGCGATTTGGATCTTTCCAAAACACAAGCAGTTTCATGACGAATCCTATCAGATATTTCTGGTGGCCAACTTCGAATTCAACTTTTCACATTTTCTTACTTCTCTTCAAGAAAACACAATTTGTGCCTTGAATAAATTTTTAATACCAATTGGATAATTTAGAGCACTACTTTTTAGTGAATTTTATAAACTAACAGTAATAATTACACTAGCTTCTACCGTTTACTACTGCTAAAACAATAATAACAAAAGTACAAATAAGAAATTTAATTTAATCATGTCATAAAACAAAATACAAACTATATAGCGGTTGTGCCACTAGCATTATTTTTTATGGCATGCAATACATCATAGACTTTCCAAAATTCTCGTAATGTTTTTTTATCGTTTTCAGTAGCAGCTATTGCATTTTTAAACATTTTGCGAAGATAATATGCTTTAAATATTGCTATAGCACCTTGATCTAGAGGTTGGAGAAAAGATGTTGTATTTGGTGGTAGAAAAATAACACATACATTAGGATTTAGGTCATTTAAATATTGAGGATGACCTGTTCAAGAACCAATCCTCAAACAGTGCCAATGTCATCAAGATTTCTTATTAGATCGGTAGTAAACCGGCGGATATGCTTTAATTACAATTTTGAATACTCTTGGGTTTACAGAGCTATGTAAGAGCAAGGGTGTTAGTTTAAAGCCAGGATTCTTTTCGCAGGCATTTTCTTCAAAAAAAAAAAGGCCAGTTTCATCTACATTCCATATCTGTTCCGGTAGAAAATTGTCTTCTTCTATCTTTTCGTCAAATTTGTCTACGAATTGTCTGGCAGAATTTTCATCTGCACTAGCTGCCTCTCCACTTACTTTTACATTATGTAAATTTGCTCGAGTTTGTCTATTAAACCAACCGTTATTTGCCATAAAAACTTGATCAACTTCATTTTCCTATATATTTATAGCTTTTGCTTGAATTGTCATGAGACTGATAGGCATTCAGTTGATGTTCTATCCATATATAGTATAGGTCACTTCGTTTCTTAGTAATTGTCATTTTCAAGGATTGTGTTGCACCTTTCACTGTTTCACAAATTCGAGCACTATCAATTAAGATTGCTAATTGTAGATTTGGACAGTACAAAATTTCGTGCTATCTCTGTAACTTTCATTCCATTTTCATGTTGCTTCATAATCATGAGCTTTTGCTCTAAGTTGATAATGTTCCTCTGTCTCTTCTTTCTGCCAATTCCACTAGCACATTTTCCTTTATTTTCCATAATGGACAAAACATGATAACTAAATGCATTTGCCATTACGAACAACATTTGGAACCTCGGGTCCATTCGCATTGGGCAAGAATACATTCCCGCGAATAGTAAATAATTTAAGTTTATTCAATGCTTGTCTGTTTATGTATTAACGAAATTTCTGAAATCATTACGAATGAGTGCATTCGGGTACAATTCAATGTGTCAATGGATCGAGTATGCATCAATTAATCGATTTCGCCTAGAAAATTTAAGATTTTAAAATAATTTGATTGTTTATTGAAGTTTTATGGTGGTTACTATAATTTTTGATGTATTTAAAATTTTGGTCGTAAGTACGAATGTTCGTAAGCTGGGTGCTCATAAGTCGGGGACCACCTGTATGTAGCTTGAAAGATTTGATCTGTCTTATGCATTTATATGGTTCATTGTATTTATACGAGTGTATATATGATCTTGTATGATAATAAATCAAAATGATCTGAAAAGTGTATGCACTGTTAGACGATATCTATTTGGACAATTACCATCACCAAGATACCATAATTCAGTTATCAGATTGGCATGTAATATTAACATCGTTTGAAATAAATACTATACTGTCTTGATTGCATCAATCAAACTTATTTATCAAGTCTGTCATGCCTAAGTAAATGTGTCTGAATGTTATGTTGAAAAATTCTAGGTTATTTTTATTATTTGACGTGAGCCGGCATATATATACAATAAACTACTCAAATCAATAATCTAAAACGATTATTCAGATGCCAGAATACTACCATTACTGTTAAACATATTCAGTTTTACTATTATAACTAAATATAATAAGATTTCCATGGTTAATATCTTATGGTGTTTTCTGGAAACTGTGAAGAGACTCTGAAAAGAATAGACTTTTCGTTTAGTGTTGCAAGAGGCATTTTTAAGGAAAGTGCTGTTATTTCAATGAATGAACTCAACACAGTGATCCGGACTCAGCCGGATCATGCCTATATAGGTAAGGACTAGAGACGAATCGCAGTTCTATTCAAAAGGTTATTAGCAAATGTAAGATGACAGATACAAGTCAGGAGGATCCTCCAAGCGATTTGAAGATGAATGCCATCATCCCTATTAATATTGTCGGGCCTATTATAAACCTCAATAACTCCACTGAATTTTCTTGGGAAATACGAAGTTGTTCAGCCACAGTTGATTGAGTAATATGACCAAGATGAGTACAGTGCCAGTGCTCATTTAGAAGAGTGACAATCATATGCTTGATTTATCCGATATGAACCTTATCACAGAAACAAGGGTCCTGATAAACCCCTTCACTTAGTAACGGGATGGTATCTTTTGCAGATGGGAGAACTTCCAATATCTTATGCATTGGAGAGATTATCATTTTGATATAAATTTATATAAATTTTCTTAGAGAGCGGGCAATTTTGTTGCTGTTACTTTCATCTCAGGACTATTTTTTTAACGATATGGGGATTCCTGAAACATCTTACTGAACGTTTGATATCTAACAAATTATATGCATTGGATAAAAGCACATCGGTGACCTCAGGAAAATACATTGTGTCACACAGCTTGAAACCCCGCTGTATGAGAGAAATTATCACAGTCATTTTTTCACAAGAGTGATGATGTGACAATGCATACAGGTACCTACTATTATGGGTTATTATGGAAGAAGGCATCTTTCTTACAACCATATATCAAAGTTGTCATCCACATAATGGAACCACCATTTGGGCTTTATAACGGAAGACGACAATGCCAATTGTTCAAATACCTCAATAAAAATATCGTAAACAACTTTTATCCAATGGATATAATTTGTCTGATATCAAACGGTCAATAAGACATTCCAGGAATCAACATATCACAGTAAAAAATATTCCTGACGTGAAAGCAATAACTTTTCTACCATTCACTATGGATTCTGGATTCGACAGACAGAATTGCCCGCATTCTAAGAAAATTTGATTCAAAATGGTATTCTTTCCAATTCCAAAGATATCGCAAGTTCTCCCATCTGTTAAAAATGACATCCTGTTGCAAAGCGAAGGAGTTTATTAGGTTCTATGTTCCTGTGGTAAGGTTTATAATGGAGAAATCAAGGGTACAATTGCTATTCCTCTAAAGGAGCATGGATGCTGTACCCATATTTTGTATTTTCCCAGAAAATTCAAAGCAGCTACTGAAGTTTATAATCACACAACAATAATAATAGGGATAATGAATTTAAACTTCCAATCGCTTGGAGGACTCCTTGGCTCGATTTTATCCTCCTGCAATAGCTAATAGCTATCCAAATGCAACTTCCCAGTCCTAGTTGGCACCCCCCACTATAGTTCTTGCCTACATAAGAATGATTAACCCAAATACGGATCAGTGTGTTATGTTCATTCGTTGAAGTAAACTTTTCAGAGCCTCTACATGGTTTAGATCTGCTTAATTTTCAAATTTTATTTTCCATATAATACTGAATGTGTCCTTAAAGCTATTCATCAAATAAACATAGTTTTTGTCTTAGAAATGGGGCCACTATATTCATACTTATGTCCCATTAAAATAAAAATTTTATATTTTAGAGTGTATAGCGTTTGTACAAAATTCTAAAATTTAATCTAGAAACTGATACATTTACATGGCTTTAACTTACAATCACATTTTTGAAGGCAATCCTTTCCAAATGTACCAGGTGAACAAGATTCACTGCAATCACTTCCAGTGAATCCTGTTGGACATATGCAAGTGCCATTTACAGGGGAGCACTGAGCATTATTCTTACAATTACAAGATTGGCGACAACCTTTACCATATGTAAGAAAACGACATTGTCGAGAACAGTCTTCACTGTCCCAACCTGGTTTACAATTACATTCCCCTGTCCAAGGATGACACCTGAAAAAAATAAAATATATTACAAAGGTAATGTGTTCTCTTATATTAAATGTAATAGACTTCCACGGTTAGTATCTGTATGAATGTTGTTTCCGGGTGGAAACCGTGTAGAGGCTCTTATATATTTATCTAACTTTATTGTATATAATCAAAGATTTAAAGGAATTATGAGTCACATATTTATTAGTGACAAGACATTCACTTCTTTATATTTAATATTATTTAATTTAAATTTGTGTTCTTTTTTATATTAGGCACTTATAAATTATAAAAATCTATAAATAAACGCTAACATCAACCAACAGCATGAACTTTTAACACCCAACACATGGACCCCAAAAATTCAACATCATTCGGATCATCAAAATCAAATTCTCTAAGAGATAATAATTGTTGAATTTTATCTGAATTGTTAATTTATTAGTCAGAAATCATACACCTGCCCCAGCAAACAAGTCACCGGCCGAAGTCAACAGATCAACAACAGTCAGTGACCTACTTATCGAAGTGGTGTCGTCAGCAAATAAGACTGATGTCACATTAATGCTACCAGTACTAAAAAACAAAAGCGGCCCAAGAACAGATCCTCGCGGTACACCACATTTCACCTAAAATATGTCCGCCCTCGAACCATTTAACAATACAAACTGTCCTCTGGAGCCCAAGTGAGATCTCAAAATTGAACAACTGCCTCTATTAAAATTAAAAAATTCAGATTCCTTGATAAAAAAAAAATCACCCAGCTCAAATCAATCTAATACCTCATCAACAAAGGAAATGATTGCCCCAGTAATGGACATGTTACTCCGAAAACCAATATCTATGCTCCAAGTATCTCAAAATTTGTCCCGTGATTAACTTCCTGAACATTAAAAAGATAGAAAGAAGAGAAACAGTTATTTACATAATGTTTATCACCTTTCTTAAATATAAGGATAACCGTGGCAAGTTTCATGGTATCTAAAAAAAACAAAAACAAACGTAATTATTCTAGTGAACGGTATCAAGTATACATTTTTCATGGACTTTATTACATTAACTTCTAAAATTCCTTAAGGAATTGATATGAATATTTTCAACATTTAATTTAGCGGCTACGGAAGAATTTACATTTACAAATACACGAACAGCACTTCGTGAAAATTATAACGTACTAATTTGCCAATTGCAACTTTGGTATTAGTACACAAATATTTAATACCTCTCGCTAACTGCCTACCGCAGAATCTAAGATCAAAAGAGTGAGGAGTAGAATGCACGATACACTGTTTCAAAGAATGCGGGTTGCAGATTCACTAATGAAGCGGTGGTATTCCGCGAAACGTAAGTACGGATCAATCGACCCCGGTTTGAAATGACTTATGTAGTGCATTCTGCTATTAATATAATGACAGATGCAGCTCTGTTAATTATATAGCCCGCAATATATATGCCAGGGAGTTAAAATATTTCCAATTTTCAACATTTAATTTAGCGTCTGCGGAAGAATTTACATTTACAAAGACAGTACAGTGTATCGGAGGTGTATATAACATATGTATGTAACTTTGGAATTTTCTTATGTGATACAAGTACACTGGCTGCTTTTAAGAATATGCCTGCAAAAATCCGGAAAGGGACTACATTTGATATTATATATTAATATAATAGTTACTACTACTGTACTAAGATTTTCATTGTATTATGCCAGTGAAAATACTCCTCAATGTTGCTGTATTCATCCATGTTAATGTTGACGTAGTTAAAATATTACATTGAAATCTCATAGAATAAATACTAGAAGAATTTGGAAATTGATATTTCTATTAATTTTTGCATTCACATACAATGTAGTCTGGAATAGTATGAAAGAAACTATCAAGTTATCATGGCTTGTTTTGGGCTTTTGAATAAAAAATTGTTTATTTACAAAATACTATTCCTTAGCCTTATGAATATTATTTAAAAAAATTATGTAATATATATGTTACAATTTCTTATCTAAAATATACATCACATATGAACAATTTTTTCCTTGTCATTACATATAACCTTTCTCAAGAAAACTTGTTATTTATAAAAGCAATGGAAAATGAAATATTTTGATGGTGGTATACAACATGCTCAGAGTGATGTGCGAAAATGGCGTAAAATAATTATTTCTTAATGATTTTACTATGTATTTATTTAATAAATTACGGCTTATTTATATATACAAATGAATATTCGTTCACATATGATGTGAAGATTTTCTATGAAAGTAAGTGTCAGGTGTGATTGCATCAAATATATAATGTTCAGGGCGGAATCAACCTTCAAATGAATCATTTTTCATTGCAATCTGTAACATCCTCAAATAATTATAAGATTTTAATGCATTTACTAATATGCAGAATTTAAATTAATAGATTTCTACTTTGACAGGTTATTAACAATCAATATAGCTTGGTAGGATACATTGAAAAGAAGCAAACTACAGAATAACACCTCTTACATACCTACAATTTTCCTTAACAGTTTGTATTGTTTACAATTAGTCCGTAAAAATTTAAAAAATGAGTTTATTAATAAAAACATATTCTTAAATAATGTTAAAACTAAATAAATCTTTTAATAAAGTCGAAATTCTTAGTTTCAGTTCTGCACAGAGAGTACACATTACAGACTTTAACTAAATTATGTAACTCCCAATCATTGTCTACCGTAAAATCTCGAGTATAAAACACACAATAATTTTTAACCATTTTAGCCTGCATTATAAAAATAACAATTAATTTAATTTAGTGCTGTATAATTATACGTCATACAAAAGATGTATATACACATAAACAAGCAGGCATATCAACAATACATAATTCTCATATCGGTAAAATCTTGTTTTGTACAGAGCAGCTTCAATCAATCAGAATAGTTTTTAATATTTTTGTGAAGGTGATGTACTTTCTTTTAATGTCACTTGGTAATTTTTTATAAAACTTAATGTCTGAATAGTTTAGAACATGTTGTGATTTTTTACCACCAAACAATCATGTCTTCTGGTTCAAAATTATGAAATTGTGAATTCGTTAAGAATATATCAAGATTATTGTGAACACAACTAGATTGGCAAGCACTACTGCAGCTGGTATAGTGAGAATTTTTGGTGATCGAAAAAGGGGTTTGCATGTATTTTGATGGTGAACTTTACACTGCTGGTTTTTGTAACTTAAATATCACATCAATATCCCGTGATATGCCCCAGATGAGGATTCCATATGTCACTACTCTATGAAAATTGCTGAAATAAAAGTATTTTGCTATTTCATACGACACATTGTTGTATAGAATTTTTACGCCATAAATTGTTTTATTCAACTTCCTTCTTTTTCCAAGATAAAAATGAACCAGTTCAAAGCTTCAGAGAAATGTAGGTGGTATATTGTGTTAAAACCTCTGTCTTTTTGCTAGTCATCTTCAAATGGTTGGAAGGGAACCATCTTTCTGCTTCTTTAACAGTCGGTGTTATCTTAATTTGCAAATTTTCCTTATTTTTATCAGTGTCAGAACAGCAGTATCATTGGCAAAAAAAGTTAAGCTCCCAGCATCATTGACACAGATTAGAAATAATATAGGCCACAAAACCAACCTCTGAGGAACACCCATCCCCACTCTCCTACAATCCGAAGGCACACCATCTGTTGCCTCTTCTCCAAATATGATTTGATAAGGAGATGTGAACTTCCTAATTCCCAGCTTCCACATCTTCACAATAGTACCCCGTGTTCCATAGAGTCACAGGTCTAATTCAGTTCACAGAATGTAATATGAGCACATTCCCTATTATCAAAGGCTTCCAAAGATCTTAGGATTATATCAGTCAAAGCTATTACAGTTGTTTTTTTAAACGATATCCATGTTGATTTGATAGTAATAATTTCTTTGTTTTCAGAACACATACTAGTCCATTTTCTATTGCAGTTTCATAGCCCTTTAACAGTATTGATAGTATACTTATTGGCCTGTAGTTTTCATGAAGGTTAATGTTTCCTTTTCTGTGAATGAAAACCACCTTTGCCTTCTTTAAATGAGCTAGGAACGTACCTAACTCCAGAGATTTATTTATCAAGTATGCTAATGGCATTGTTATATTGAGCTCAATTGTTTTCAAAACACTTGCATGAATAAAAAATATGTACTTTTCAATATCGGACAAGTGCATAGTTCGGCAACTATGAGAAGATTCTGACGCAACTGATATTTGAGAGAATCGGATTGTTACACTATATATATATATCTATACATATATCACATTTATCTATTGATTCTATTAAACGGTGATTCTAATAACCAAAAATACCTACTCAGTGAAAAAAATTCAAAAAATGATATAACGTATGCTCATACAGTTTATTGCCTACCAAATGAACAACATTAACTAAAACTAGAAAATCTGCAAAATTTAGGTTATGTAGTAAAATATTAATTTATTTTCGCCTGCCTTGAATTTCACACTATAAAATCTATACATAGATATTTCAACATTATATAAGTTTCTGTACTCGTAATCGGCAATAGCGTCACGTTTTGTAACTAGTATTCGTTCAACTACTTCTTCCGGTGCTTCATGTTCATATCCAATTTATCACTAATGAACATCGCACTTGTTTCAAATAATCTTAAGATAGTGAAGTTGTCATCCAAGCGTTGCTGTTACTGGCATAGTCAATTGGTAGTTTTTTTAATTCTTTAAAACTTCTTGGAGATTTACCCTTGCCTATGACTAACGGCTTCATCTTGATCTTTCCCGTCATATTGTAAGTTAAAAGAACAATTATTCTATCTTTGTTCTTCTTTCCGGCAGATACAGAAGAATTTTTTAAAACCATGCAATGGTCTGGTGTAGCCCTATAGTACAACACTGTTTCATCTGTGTTACAAATGTCTTCAGGATTATAAGTTCTTAATAGTTTGCCATGATGTTTTCAACCAGTTGTCAGTTGCTGGACTCTCAGAATCTTGTTTTTTCCCTTTTTGTTTTTATACAATAGAATGCCTCTCCTTCCACCTTGTAAGGCGTGGCTTGAAAGTCCTTGTTTAATTTATCGGCAATATCATTTGCTTTTTGGAGGAGAATGCTCCAAAATCACATTACTATTTGATTTTTGGAGGAGAATGCTACAAAATCACATTATTATTTATTTCATGACGTATATTTAATAATTTTGACAGACGATTGAGAAATTCCTAATTTCGATAACGCTACCCTTTGTAACACATTTTTTAAATTTAACTTATCATAAGTTTCGATAAATCGCATATTATCTTTCACATTTAAATCCATTCTTTTTCTGTTCCTTGCCATTATTTAGTGGGGTAAATTTAAACAGAAAAATTTTGAACACACACACTAACAAGTAACCCTGGCATGCACAATTGGAGTACCGAACAAAATTCTGAAATAAATAGTAATGAATTCTAGTTAAAAATCCGTTTCTGGCCAGATATAGATATATCTACGTGTGTGTATGAAGAATACTGAATTATGCATACGTTGGAGATTTTTCAATATTTCATGTTTGATTGCATGCCAATTATATTCCTTTACTTGGCACTTTATGTACCTGTACAATAGGTTCGCCACCCATGAGATAGGTGGTTTCTTTAGGAAACTTCTCCCTTAAGCATGTTGCTTTTTTCAAAATAGGCTTATCTCTTACACCTTGCTACACGATAATTCATTTATGTTAGGATAGACTTCTCCTCACCTAGGATTGAAGCCATAATAGTGCAGACCGTTTTGGCTAGGAATTCAAGTAATGGCTGAGCAGAAACCCGCTTAAAAACCATAAGAGAAAGAATCTGATCCAACTGCTATGTCATCCCATGCATGTATTGGAGTAAATTAAAATTATGCTGACATAAGAAGCTTGCTGTGAATTTAATAGAACAGTTAAAAATTTTATGTTTGTTACTACATACTTTCAGTTTACTTAATTTTTTAAATAACCTTTTATGAACAAATGTAATTTAGTTGATATTGTTTATCGATGTAAAATGCTACAAAAATTATTTTGCAACCTTTAAAATTCATAAACAAAAAAATTTAAATTTTTAAATTAGTGACAAAAGTCTGTAGACATTTTTCAAATATTAAAGAAATTAAACTTTGTACGCCCATTTTTCATCACAGAAAAAAAGAAAAAATAATAATTTTGGATGAAATACAATGTGAAAAGTGTAAAATATGTTTAAATAATTATGTATTGTAGACAATATTAAAAAAAATAATTACTTACCCTTCAGTATTCCCCTTGCTACAAATACATGATTTGTCACATTTCTCTCCATATTTGTCATTGGGACAAACCCTTTCTGAACAATCATGTCCTTTCCATCCTTTTCCGCATATACAAGTACCATTTATATTGGAACATGTTGCATCGTTTTTACAGTTGCATTTTTTTAAACAGTTTAAACCGAAGGTAGCTGCTGGGCATGTATCCAAGCACTAAAAATAGAATCTCTTTAACATTGTTGCAAACATAAGTTATACCACCACCAATAGGCATTACTAGAGGTCCAGCCCCACTCACTTTATAATTTAGTATTTAATCAAAGGTACATTTTTGTAATCAAATTTAGGCTTTGCTATGACTCCACTCAATAATTTGGCATGTTCATAATTAATTATTAAATGGATTACAAAAATGTACCCTGCGCCGCCAGAGTCTGATTACAAGTACTAAATTGGAAAATGCATGGCTGTACTTCTAGTAGTGCCTATCCAATGGCCTAACTTACTATTTCACAGAAATTAAATGTGTTGTCAGACAATTGGGAATGGTTTGAGATTTAATATTTTTCACATCATAATAATTGTTTTCATAAAAGTGTAAATTATTCCAATGCTTCGTAAAATACATCTCTCATACTAATTTGTCATCCAATAGATATGCGAGTATTTAATATGAAAATTTCATTTTTAGATAGATAGTTTATTAGTTTTAAAATCACATTCCAAAAAAATGCTAGAAACACGTCATAACAAAAATACAACAATATATACAAATACGTTAAGCACTTAAACTTTCATATTTTGCAACACTATGAAAAATAGCAGGATACGTATATCGAACAACATTGATGTGTTCAATTCTTAGAAATAGTTCTGATACAGAATAGTACCCAAGGTAAGGGCTTGCTCAAGGCATGTAAATGAGCTGACCAGTCCAAAGTCTCAGTGAAAGTGATGCCTGGAAATTTCACTTCCCTGGAAGTTAGGCTATCTATCCTCCTTAGGTGAACATGTGTCTTGTTTTCGTTCACTATTAGGCCATTATTTTAAAAACCATTGCTTTGCTTCATCTAAGCAGGCTGCAGATTTATGCCCCAGTAAATCCATGCTTCTACCACAATTCAAAAATTGCTTCTACATACAAACAAGTAGCATCAATTTCTATTGGACATATATAGAGAAACAACAGTATGCGGCAATATATCAAGAATATTCAGAGTTGTGGTTTATAGTAGAAGATTTAATATTAGCAAAATATGTATAGAGGTTGTCAGCAGTAAGGTTTACTATATATTAGTGGTGGGCTAAACAGTTACTTCAGAAAAATCACAGTTAAATATAAATAGCATCTAGCTTGTCAAGAATTGCAACGGAAGACAGTTGTTTCTGTTGATTTGTTTAGAGGCACGGCATGCAAATAACACAAAACAAGAACTGCAAGAAAAAGCTGTTTTATATGTTTTCATTTTAGCCCATTATAATTAGTTTCACTAAACCTAACTAAAGGGTGGCAGTAGGTAAACACACAATTATTTCATTTTGTTCTGGGAAGAAACTGATTCAGAAAAATAAAAATTAAATAAACACCTAATTCAATTGTGCGTGTATTGAGAGACGATTGCATTCTGCTACAACTTCACCCAGATGTCGGTGTTCTAAACTTTTTGCAGTTGATTTGAAATAGTTAGTTGGTTTTCACATTAACAGTTCTTTTAAAATGGGTAATATAGAAAAACTATTTCATGTTAAGTGTTACTTTTAACTAAATGTTAAAAAAAAGGCGCGATCTCTTTTTCCCATAGCTATTTCACAGTGCTAAGTGTTCCCTGTTATTTTAAAATGGGTAATATAGATAAGCTGTTTTACATTATAACCTTTATTTTGAAGAAACTCTTAAAAATAGGTTTTTTTGCCCACCACTACTTTCTACTGTTTCTCTTTACCACATAAGACTCATCAGCAGAAAGGTACTGCTGTATTGACAGCATTCCAGTCCACAGAGTTCAAGTATGTTTTAATTTCCTTGATATTATATTTTCTAAAATGTCTTCTTCTCATTAGTTTAAAGTCGCCATCTCTAGGCTCTGAAGAGTTCCATATGAAAAGCTTTGCTAGATGATAGGATATGTGGAAATTTATTATTTTTGTGGTGTATTATTTAAGATTGGTTTTGTGTGGTCCATCTAGGCAGTTTTGCATGGTGGAGACTATATTCACTCATTATATTAATTAAGTCATATTTTGCTTGTGTAACACTCAAGATATTTGTATTAAACTGGCCAGCCAACAAGACGGATATTCTTAAAAAGACAAACGAGTCCAGTTTATCTTGCAGTGATCTGTATACAGCAATTATTAATGTATATACATCAGGTATCTGTATACCACATTTTTTAAAATTTGATTTCGTACAATAGGTATTTAAATTAGTCGTGCTAAATTTAGATGTTGCATTTTAGTTAGGTATATGGACACCTTCTACAGCATTTAACAGCCAATGCTCCACACATATTATATCTACATTTTCACTATAGGCAGGGCATTGTATTATGAGATCGACTTTCTTTGTATTCAGCTGGAATAAAAAGCAGTCCAGGATTACTCCTTTTGACCATACTTCCAGCTTATTTATCATGTTAAAAAGCAATGGAAACTGCACGAGTGCATCTGGATTGCACTTTCTCTCACTTTACACTCCAAAAATTCCTCCTGCTAAATATTATTTTATGGCTTCTTCTGTTGTGTACAGATGAAGTTTATAGATATGAAAGCAAACCTGTTTCATAAAACTCATCAGTATCTGGACCTCAGTTGTTCCCTCAATCTTGTTTGAGTTGCTCTTCCTCCTCTCACTTACTACTACTTTACAAGAATTTTTTGTTCCCGTTTTCATCCTAGGATCATTATCCAGATGTCTGTTATGCTGGGTGTTCACTTTCACCTAGTTTCATTCTTGGTCTGTTGAATATAAGCATCTTTTTTTGCATAGATGAATTACTTTATAATCTTTGTCGACAATGTTACTTATCAGGATTGTGCAACTAATTTTGAGTGTATGTTTCTTGTTATTGTTCTCAAATTTAAAATTTTACTATATAATTCTTATATTAGAGCATTCGTGGCTATATATTTGCTCCCTTGCCAATCACTAGGCAGTCCTTGGCTTTAAATAGATCATTCTACAAATCACCAATTTTTCTCGCCAAATTATTGTTTGAATCTTCAGTGTAGTTTTCAAATTTACAGCAGTTTATAAGATTTCCCTTTAAAGTCACTGCATCCTTTATTCATTTCTTACAGCTTGTATGATAGGCTTCACTACTGATAACACAAATTACTGTTTCTACTACTTTATTCTTACAACACCTATAGACGCAATCTTGTTCTTCTACCTTCTTTAATTCATTAATCAATTAATCAAATAACGCAAAACAACAAAAAAAATGTTTAATATGTTTCCCGAATAAAAGTGGTCAAACATTACTAACTTTGGGAAGAAAAACATTAATCTAATGGATTTTTTTTATAGTTTTGGAGATATACAATTTATTCTTCTATATATAATAGTGAAAAGCAAAATTTCAACAGTATTATATCATACTACCACAATGTAAATTAAATTCAATTTCATTAAATCAATCGCAAATAACATAAAATAATACAAACATAACAGAAACATAAAGGAATTTAAATTACTACCTGAAATACTGAAATAATAGCCTAATCAGTGTGCCCTCTCTTTGCTTGTCACCTATAATCCTGTTCTGGGACATCTCTTGTCAATGTCCTACGTGGAGGACTCTTCTGAAGTTTTCATCAACAAGACGTTCACGAATATGATGAGCAATGAAGATTGTTTCCTTAACTTTAGCCTCACTCAGCCGTGGAAATTTGTTTCTCAGGTACTACAAAGCTTCTCCATCCCTGTTCATCCATTTTACAAAGTTCTTCATAAGGCCAAGTTTGATGTGTAAAGGGGGCAGAAGAATTTTGCTTCGATCAACTAGAGGACTGTGCTGGACATTCACTTTTTTAGGTCGTAGAGTTTCCCTTGGGGACCAGACTTTTCTGTTGTAATGTGAGGTTCTAGTTCAACTGTCCCACTCACACAGGAAACAGCAGTACTTGGTGTATGCCAACTGCATGCCCAGCAATGTTGCAATTACCTTCAGGTTTCCAGAGATTTGCCATTGATGGTCTTTGTAGTTAATTCCTTCCAGAAGTAATTTCATATTATCATGTTTCCTTCATATAGATAGCATGGCCTACAGGAAGTGAAGGAAGAGAATTGCCATTGTGCAGCAAAACAGCTTTTAAACTAAGCTTTGATGAGTCTATTAATAGCCTCCAGTCCTGTGGCTTGTGCTCCACATTTAAAATAGTCATCAAATCATTCACAATACAGCAGGTAACTAGGTTATTATTTTCGTTTTTAAAATATGGAAGTAAATCTTTCTGCCAACTCCTGGTATGTATGTATTTATGTGCCACGCTGCTAAGTCTAAGCCTATACGTAGGCAAGAAGACTAACTATTTGAGTTATTGTTAACTTTACGCGCGCGACGTACGGGAGAGAGAAGTAAGCAAAAGCTAAGCTAGCGTACATGCATTATTATTTATTGCTAAACGAGAGTACACGCAAAGTCACACATAATAATGCGCATTCATTCATTAGAGCGTAGGGGTGCCCACTCCGCTAGGAAAAATAAGACAAAATTTATATTTCTTAATACTATTAAGTTAAGAAAAAGGAGAGATGGAAGAAATATCTACAAACAAGAAGAGAGGAGCACTTAGCAGTATTAGATGTAAAGAAAATGTTGCTTTTTACTGAACGGGACCAAGAGCCAGCTTGCAACCAGCGCCATTTGAACATCAATAAAAGAAGAACAGAAATTCTATGTTTTTGGGAAGACCAATCCTCACAATACTTGAGTACTTATTGTCTTTTCAAGCATGAGTCTACAGGTGCTTCTATTCGGGACGAACCCAGTTTGGCATGAAGCAATCAGACGAATAATATACCTGCTAGAAATACCTATAATTTATAATTGTATTAATGTAAACTATGCACTTTAAAAATATATACATTTTAAATTTGTGTTATTTGCGAACCCGTAAAAACATTGTACTTTATTTGGGTAACATTATTTAATGGGATTTTTCAGCTATAGAAAACCAAGTAAACTAATGAAAAACTGAGCATTCTATGAAAAATTAACCATCAGCAATTCTAATATTTTCTTATTATTAAAATTCGAATTTAAAGCGGAAATGTGGTTATGATACATGCAATCCCTGTCACATAGCAGCCAATACAAGTAAAAATAGATGCTTTGAAGTAAGGTTGATTTACAAACATTTCTCAAGTGAACATTCTATATTAATGTTGTGCATATTATTTGCTATCACTTTTAATACTAGCAAGAACAATAATGATTTGTAATAATAACTGTTTTTTAGTGAGATAATATTAACGTTTTTCTGTTTTTCACACAATTTAATGACAATTGAAATTCTACAATTTAAATATACTATTTGTCCAAATATATATATATAATCTTGTTAATATTTCGAGGTTACGATATGGTTGCCAAAATCATGATTGACATTTGTTGGAGGCGGCTCCTTTCTGGAAAGCATTCTGATTTATAAATGCAACTGAATAGTCGGTGGCGTAGCAAATTTAAAAATACATGTTTTTTAGTTAATAAAGATGAACAAATCAATTTCTGACATTGCAAACTGATTTATGCAGACAATATTTGTGTATATATTTTGTAGCTTTTGACATAATTATAATACTTTGTTTAATTATGGCGACTTCACGCAGCAAGTAAAATGTTAATAAACAACGTTAGACACTTATAACTTAAGATACCGATTATACCACGTTTTTCCTTTATTCTACAAAACTGTTGAAATTAAAATGAATCATATGATAATTCAAATAATTTCAGTAAAATTAAATTAAAATCTGAGTCGCTAAACTATTACTAGTTTGACCTGGAAACTTCTTTATGCAGTGAAAAAACTGTATAGTTATTAATTGTATCTGATGTAATATCACACTTATAATCCTGTGTGCAAATTTAAATTGTATATATCAGTTAATGTACATTAAAAATTTCAATAGTAATACAACAATAACATAATGTAAACAGAAAAAATTACCAGCATATGACAAGGGAAAGAAATGCTATAAACAGACCGAGCCAGTTGATTCGTTTTAATCGGCTCAGACTAAGAAGTCAGTGGCACCAATGTAAGAGCAACACAAATGGTGGAAATAATAATAATGAATATAATTAATAAGTGCCACAAAGTGTAGTAGTTCTGGATAATACGTACCGCTTCTCCAGTAAAACCTGGTTGACATTCACAATTTCCTGTTATATGATGACATGAACCACCATTATAACAATTGCAAAGTTCATGACATTCTTCACCCCAATAACCAAATGGGCATCGATTAGCACAAACATGCCCAGTCCATCCAGGTTTACAATCACAATTTCCAGATTTTGGATCACATAATCCACCATTTTGGCAGCGACACTCTGATTTACATTCATTCCCATGTTTTCCATTTGGACATTGATCTTCACATCTAAAATTTAATCAAATAAAAATGACAATGTACAGTGCATAGCAATGATTTAGTCAATATAGAGAAATTCATGGGTAATTTGACATTTGCAAATAATATACTAATTACCAACTCATCATCCTTGCACATGGATCAAAACACAATTGGCACACATCATGAAAGTTGAAACAATAATAGAGCAGAATAGAATAATATATGTTCATGTTAAAATATAATACAATATCAAACTGATGTTTTAAAGAACATATACAGGTTTACACATAAAAGTACACAATAAAAAGCATAAAATTTAAGTGCCAAAACAAAAAAGTCAATAAAGCATATACTGCAAATCATGAGAATATCTAACGATGGAGGTCAGAGTTATTTATATATTATAATTTTTTTTTACATAAACATATATGTTAGGAGTTCCAAAACTCTATTCTGATGATGAAATTTTCCCAGACTCGCACACCATAGTTAAAAAAACTGTCGAACAATGAAATGTATAAAGTTCTTGAAGTGGACTTATCTACGATATGGCGAATTTTTCAAATGACATTCATTACACTTGGAAGGCTTTTTGAGATACAGTCACAGGATAAACATTTTATTTTTTATGCTGACCTCATGGACTTTAGATAAAGTAAGCATGATGACGATAATTTGCAAGATCAGCTGGATAGTTACTCTTAAATATCAGCATAAGCCATTTTCATCACATCCAGAAAATTTTACTGGATGAATGAACTATTAATTAATCCCATCTGCTTTCGTAAAATGTCAGTAGCAATTTTCTTCAGAAAATTTGTTAATATACCATGTACGTATTTGTTGTTTGATGGTTTAAAGTTTAAGATTATTGGTGATCTCCCTTAACAAGTCAATAGCATTAACTTATGCACTGGCACCCAACTATCTAAGACTGTGCCTATTGCTATGCTAGAATTTCTAGTGCTGCTACATTTCTTATTTGTGAACTGGTTAATTGGCAGTACTTTTTGTTCATCAATTTCCATGATTTCTTCATAATATTTACTAAATTTTGGATGCTGTCTATGCTAACTTTGTCTTTGCCAAGTTAGGATTCTGAATTATTTTTTCTCGTATATGATTTATTGTTTCCCTCATGTTCTTCAAATCATGAGTGTACCATAATTAATGGTCGATGTGTTTGTAATTCCCTTCAAGGAGTTTACCATATCTAATTAGTAGATGTGTTTGTAATTCTGTTTATTTTAACGGGAATGGCTCTTGGAAAAAAATTTACTAATTCTGAATGGCTTTTTCTAAAATTTGCCGATATACCTTTATTTTGGGTGTAGCTATAAGATTTGGAAACTGTTTCAAACTGGCTAATGGTTACTTATTTATTAGCCATCAAGAAAGAAAATAATCTGTGTGTAATGATAGCCTCGAAGAGTTTAACAAAAACTGGTATAATTGTCTACTTATCTTCGATGTTACCATTTTCTCAGGGAAATATCCACTGATACATACATAATCAGTTCTTCTTCTACCATTGAAGGCGTCGAGGTTAAAAATTCTCCTTTAATCACATTCCCTTTTACAGAACTTACACCATCCCTGCCTGTTCCGAGCCAATCCCTTTGCTGTCACCCAGTCGTTCCCTCTCCTGGTAATAATCTTTGAGACTGCTATGTCCCATATCACCATCGGTCTTCTTCATTGCATCCTTGCTCCCCATACAAATTTTTTGCTCTTGTTCATCCTTTTCAGATATCCAAACCATCTAAGCTATCCCTTTTCTATCCTTTCCTATACCCTTCTTGCTGATAATCTCTCTCGGATACCTTCATTCCTTATCCTTCCATACATTAATACTGGCACTTAGACGGTGATAAACATTGTCATTATAGTCTCTTTGCTTATTTCTCTTCTGCCCAAGAACTTTTTGTAGAGACAATGAAATAAACCTGCTGTACTGTGCAGTCTACTGCTTTCATGACCTTTCATCTCTCCCATCAAATACCGAACCCAGATACCTAAATATCTGCACTTGTTCCATCCGCTCATTGTTTATTTCAATAATCATCTCTCTCCTTGTCTTTCCAACCATCATCACTTTTGTCTTCAAAGCATTTGTTTTCATGTTCTTTCGTATCAACTATCTATCCCAAATTTAAATACTCTTCTATACATTCTTTTCTGATTTTCCATATATAACAATGTCATTAGCAAATGCTCCCACCGATATTTATATGTTCCTCAAATTCCTATTTCCCACATGTAGGGCCTTCGGACATCTTATGTGCATCACCAACTAAACCCAAAGTTTCTCTCATTTGTTCTAGCTCAGCAGATATGGTTATATTTCTTTTTAATTATTTCTCTCCTTTTGCGAGGAATATTTCGGTCAAAATAGAACTGAAATTTTTAAGAACCGGAATCACTAAAATCTGAGCCTCATAATCCGGCAAGTGCACGCTATAGACATACACACGTGTGATGTCCATCAATTTACTAGCGAAAATGTTATCACTACAATGCCCATTGTTATTTTTGTATCTTGTTGACTAAAATATATGCTGCTACAAATTAAAACCACGAAACATGTCCAGTAGGGTAACACAATTCACAAAGTTACTTATAAAGTCAATATTAAAATCTCTTATAATTACAACATTTGAATATCTCACCAGTAAAGACCCCAACAAATCAATCAAGCAATCACAAAACACTTTAAAATCGCCATCTGTAAAGGGACATAATTATACAATTCAGATCCATCAGGTGTGCTGTCGCCAATTCACAATCCTTGTCAAACGAAAAAGAATCTGTAGAAATGTTCTTGTACTTAATTGTAATTCTCTGCATATACACAGACACCACAATAAGAAAAACTTGTTCTACAATATAACGAAATAACTCTGTATTCCCTCAAATCAAACGCCAAAATACTGGCTGGCGTAAACTAACGTTCAGAAACACAAAAAACTGAAATAATTTCATCATACAACAAATAATCAACCTGATCAATTTTATTTGCAATGCTTTGAACATTCAAATGCATAAATCTTAGTTCTCTCCTAAAAAAGAATCCCCCGATGAAACACGAGACCACACACTGCTCATCAAGGCCCATATCGGCCTAAACTTCAGAGTCTAATGAAACACCATCACCAACACACAAGTCTATCCTGTCAAAGTCATGTCATCACTTCCCTTCTATTTCGACATCTCTCAATGACCCACAGCTAGTCCAGAAACTTACTGTGCATCTCCGCTATAACAACAATGTAACGCACACCTCCCACAGCAAACTCACCACCACTAACCCCCAGACAAACACCACCAACCCCCATACCAACGCACATATCACCACCAGTCTTGAGCGGGTTTCTGAACAGTGTAATGTTCCAATCACCTTGCAACACAGCAATTCCCTCACCAACACAGACTTCCCCCTCCCATTCGAATGAAAGCCCCGACGGTGTAATGCCGAGCATTTCAACTGAGGGTTGAAGTCAAAAATAAATGTTGTTACATAATCTTCTAAAATTTTCCTTCCTTTCATAGATCTTAGTATTCACCAAAAATCATTCAACTGCACATCATCCCATCTGAACGTAATGGTGTATAAAATCAAATTTGTCTCAAAAATGCAGAAACTACTGAGTCAATAACTTTTAAATTAAAATGTTCATGATTGTCACCGGCACCCACAAGGACAATAACAAAATCACTTGGGCCATAGCCCTCTACCAACCCAAAAATTTCCGAAGCCTTCCTCAGGTTTATAAAAAAGTTCCATTTCACATCCATAATCCATCTGCATGAAAACATCCAACTAACTACGCCCATAAGAATCCGCCAAAACAAGAACTCGTCGAACCTCTCGGCGACACAGCTGCCGACGTTCAGAGCCTGATCCAAGCCCTCCACCATCCAATCTGACAGTGAAAGAAGTCTGAACTGCCCTATCACACCTCATAACATCCACATCAACACTATTCTCAGTCATCCGATCATCATCAATGAACATGACAGCGGATGCCCCACCTCCAGAAACAAAATAAATGCGACTACTAAATCTCTACAAAATTCCGATATGGATTTTCTATTAGCTAATAATTTGTAACAGTGTTTAAATGGGTTTAATTTAGATATCAGAAATAGTTTTGTTGCTTTAAACGAACAAGCAACTTTAATAACAGATGAGACACAACTTAAAGATGGGAAAAAAAGATTGAAAAAATGTAACAAAAATGTAAAATGAAGTTTCAGAATCCGACAATGACATTATATTACATGGAAAAGAAAATTTCATTGTTCATACTTTTAATGTCATCTACGATAGTTGAATTTTTGAAATTAACAAAAGTACGAAAAGCTATTTACATATATTAGATATATTTGACATATTTTTTAAAGAAAAATATAGATCAAGATAAATGCTTGACTAGGATTATCAAAATTTTACAAACTTACAGGATTGATACTGACTTGGACATATTTATTAACGAAGTTAAATTATTTTTAATATAGACAAAAGAAAAAAAAATTTCAATTAAAAATATGGCCAATTTATAAACGATGGATTACAGTCTACTTTCACAAAAGAAGAAACTATTTTAAAAATATTTTTGACAATGCATTTTCCAATCTCTGCTGAATGCTCATTGTCGGTGTAGAAAGGAATTAAAAATTATTAAAGGAGCAACTTGCACTAAAATAAAACAGGTGACCTATCATTAGACGAATGCCAGAAAAAAAAATTAGATAGATATTCTAAAATTAATACATATATACTCATTTACAGAACCAGATTATTGCATAGACAAAAAATATAAATGCCTAGGGCCCACTTTTCTAAGAGGCCCAATGTAGACCAGCTAACCACAATACAAAAATTATATACAGCATATAAGTGCAATATATAATAAAATAAAATAATTAAAAAATTTAAATATTTCAAGTCAGTCGGAATCTTATAATACTAGTTAAAACTTGGACATATACAACACACTAGTTAATAAAATAACAGGGCAGCTATTTGGGCATCTATAATGTGAATTCAAAACTGGGCAAAGAGCTTATAATTATCTTAAAGATACATTAGATGTGTTATAGTAACTTACAAGGGTCCAGCCCATCCTGCTAAACAATGGCATTCTCCAGATACATGATCACAAGCCCCATGTCGACATTTACAAGTATCGGTACAATTTTGGCCAAATGTTCCTTCTTTGCATTTAATTTCACAATTTTTTCCAATCCAACCACGTGAACATGTGCATGAACCATTAAAAGGGTCACATGTAGAATTATTTTCACATATACATTTTTTTTGGCAATTAGTTCCCCAATATCCAAAGGGACAAGCTACAAATATTAAATTATAAATTGAATATAAATAAATCTTTTGACTTACATATATCACACTTCGGTCCTCCAAATGTTTCTTCACATATACATGTCTCAGGCGCAACACATTTTCCATGTATACAACCTTTTAAGCAAAGAGGTTCGCATAATAGTTCCTTTGAGTTTTGTTTTTCATATCCATGACAACATTCTTTAACTGGATTATAACGTAAAATAGTTTCAGTTTTAAAAACTGTTTTAAATTTTATCTTGTATTTTGAGCAACGAGGAGGAAAATTTAAACACCATACATATTCCCTTACTTGATATGGCTGACTTTCTGTAACTCTAACAGTAGTTGTAAACCTATAATTAACAATTATTATAATATAATTTTAATACATCAGTAGGTAGGTTGAAAAATGTTCAGGTATATCAAATAAACTAGAAGGAGCATTGTCCTTGGCTCAAAGGAGATACTTTAACTACTTTTGGTTTCATGTTATAAATTGCAAATAGTATTTATTGATTACAAATTATTGGCAGTATTACAGTCAGATAATTTATCTTTAATTGGCAGATGTATATAGTAAATATTAACTCTATAATGGTCAGTAAAACAAAGGCTAATTTGGTATAGTTTCTATTTAAATCTTATTACAAAATGAATTATGTAACAGTTAAAAGCTAGTTTTAGTTTTAAACCAATCACAGTTATTACTCACTCATTGTTATTTACCAATCACATTATGAACAAATCACATTTTTAACTTGACATGGTTTCTAATCAGTCATGATTGTTGAAACTGTTATGGAGTAAGATGTACACATATTTTGGACAGTTAACAGCAATAAATTGTATGTAAATATACTATGGGATCTATCATAATAACTTTTAAGTTAAACACACAATGAAATTGAACATGGTGGATGAGGGGACCGACATGGAAAAAAGTAACAAAGGACAAGCATATGTCTAGCTTTGGACGACTTATTGTTTAAAAATATGTAATTACCAATAATTTTGTAGCTACTTATTTTATCGCTAGTTTTATCTTTGACTATCTTTGTTATGTTCTGTAGGAATAATAAATAGCCATTATCATAACAAGGCTTAGCTTTTGTCATATTTTCATAGTTATACTTGTACAAATTTCAACTAAATTTTTCGTAGTCCACATGACAAAAAACTGTATTTCAAGTTTAATAGTTTAAAACAAAGATGTAAATATTAGAGCGGTTTCTTTCCTTAGCAGCATTCTGCTCTGACTTGACAGTAGCCCTAGGAATTATTTTTGATTAATCGATAAAAGTAATAATTAATAGATATTTGATTCCATAGAAGAAAATAATTGATTATTCGATTAATCATTGCTGTTCTTGTTTCGTTTCTGGTTAGGTAGTTAATATATCAGAATTTGTAATGAATGTTTTCATATTCTGTTGTGTGAAGTTTGAAAATATTTTATTTTGGTTGTTTTTAGAGTAAGATTGTCCAAAATCTTTAATTATTAATTTTACTACCGCAACGAAAGACACTATCCTGGACAGATGAATTATCAATTAATCAAAAAATAACTCATTATATGATTAATAAAAAAAAAATTAATTATAGGTGAATAAAAAAATAATCGATTAATCGATCTATCAATATAATCAAACACATTTCATAATCACCCAGGGCTAGTGATACGCACTATAATGGGATTCTCACACCAGCAAGGAGTTTATTTCTATACAAAGGATCTATTTTGTGCTAAGGTATATGGAATTGGAGCGCAGAGTGACCACACTGGCTATATTGTTTTGTTTGAGTACATCCTCGTCGTTTATTACCACTGTAATAAACATTTACAGTTATTAAATAACAACTTTTGTAATACTGTAAGGTCAAAGTTACATAAATTTATAAAGTTTAAATTCAAAAATATTGACAACCAAAAATTCGTCCATGGAGTAAAGAAGATTTCCAAACATTAAATTTTCAGGTTTCTCCAGTCAAAGGATTTTTTTTCTTCAGTGATTCGATAAAAGAATCAATTAATTGATGTTTGAAAATTTAAAAAATCAATCGATTATATTAATTCAGTGCGTAGATTTCCACAGCCACAGTAAATATCTTCATGTTTTCCGGGAGATAACCTTGTGTTGGCTTTTGTTTTTGCCGACGTTTCGCCCACCTTTGCAGGGGACATTATCAAGACCTGTAGCTCATAAAAGTGCTAATTATAAATTGCCATGTAGGTCTGAAAAGTGCTTAGTGCAGTTATATTAATCAAATATTTGATTAATTGATTATTTGATTAATCAATTATTTGATTAACCGATTATTGACTCTTTGATTATATGACAGCCGAGTACCATACCTTTGAAAGTATTTAAAACATTTTTAAGAAGCTGATAGCTTTTCTTCTTTTTGATAAAACATCTTGGTAATGAAAATTAAGTTCCACAAACTTTCTTTCTTATTAGTAATTTGGGGTCCATAAAATATATATACATTTTCTTTTAATTTTCAATGTTAAAAGTATATTTATATATTCCGAATTATGTTTTTTTTATTATTTAGGTTTGTAGATATGGCCAGGATTCAACTTCAATTACTGCGAACTACTAAAAATGTAGGAGTATATTAATCTAATAATTTAGAATTTGTTGCTTCCTTGGCTGTATATGAATGTATTATTTTGATATTTGATTAAATCAAATCTCGAGCAAACCATCCAAGTCAATATATTCAATACAGAAATCAAATACGTATCGAAAAATATTTTTTGATACGTATTTGATTTCTGTATTTATTATATTCAGACGTGGACGGTTTGCTCGATATTTGATTTAATCAAATATCAAAATAATACAATCAAATAATTGATTACTTAAATAAACAATTAATCGAAAATTTTGGAACAATCAATAATCGATTGTGAAATTTGACAATCGCCCAGTACTAATGCCCAGATACAGATACTGACTGATCGCTGTTATATTATTTTTTGTCAGTTCTTATGTTATAAGAAACCACCTCGTCCCTTGTTCGAAGATCACAGCTCTGCTTCTTTCCCTCAATCAGCTGTAGCAGTATGAATTGACGGCAGAATCATAATTTGGTTTTGGATAAAAAAAAAGCAGTGTCCACAATTACTCATACAGCTTTTTGTTAGCACAAACATGGTTTCAACATGGGCTGAGTTTACTCATACTCTAAGTCCATAGCTCATACACGAATGAAAGAGAAAGTAATATGCAGGCATTACAGCCCCCAAACATGTGATGGCTTTTATTCTATGGATGGCTTAGATAGCCATGCTCAGATATCTGCAAATTTTTGGACATATAGTTTCCAAGTAAGCTGATCCAACAATATCCTCAGGACAATGTCAACTCGAGGTCCACCTTCAGAAAGAAGAACACTAATTTCAGACGACGACCAGCCTTCTGGTGGAACGAAGAGATCGCGGAACTACGAAATATCTACCTGCCAAAAGAAAGGGGACAAGAGCCAATGGCAGGTAAGCTATGGACGACCAACAGAGAACTCAGACAAGAGAACTATACAAGGACAGTATAGGACAGCTATAATGCCCTCAAAGAAGAAAAGCTTGTGGGAACTGTATACACGATAGTGACCGCGAAACTAGGATTACGAAACCAATAACAGTAACGGATAACTAAAGGTGGCAAGAGAACTATTTCTTTATCACAAAGAAATCGCTTGGCCCAACAGAACAATAAATAACACAGAAGTACCTCATTGCACAAAAGAGGAAATAAGGAATGCAGGACGCAGAATTAAAATAGGAAAGGCTACAGGCCCAGATGGTATTCCACCCGAAGTAATCAAAATAATAACGGAACAAAACAAAGGAGTGTGTTTTTACGGGTTGATATCAGATGGAACCTTTCCAAAAGAATGGAAAATAGCTAGCCTGATGATACTCGAAAAACCGAATAAAGACAAAGAGGGAAACATAAAGACCACTGTGCCTCATAAACACAATGGGGTAACTGAATGAGCAATCGAAGAGATCAAACGGGGGGAGATCTATCCAGAGAACAATACGGTTTCAGGGAGAAGCGCTCTAATGTAGATGCTATCCAGAGAGTCAAGTCTACAGCATCAGAGGAAAATAAAAGTCGCAAGAAGAAGTATGCTGTATTGGTGGCTCTATACTTGCGAAACCCTTTTAATTCTGTCCCCTGGAGAGGAGTACCTCCGGTGCTGGAGGAAAGACAGGTCGCCCCATACCTTGTGAGGGTGATATGCAGCTACCTGCAAGACAGGCATATAATATTGGGAGAAAACACGAAACTGGATATGTCATGTGGGGTACCGCAGGTCTCAATACTAGGACCAACCTTGTGGAACATTTATTATGATGATATACTAAGGCTATAGATGAGGTAAGGGGTCTGAATAATAGGTCATGCCGATGACCTGGCTGTAGTGGTGTGTGGTTCGGATAGAGAGAAAATAGAACACAATGCAGAGTGGGCTGTAGATAGGATAAATACATGGCTGGAAAGGAAAGGATTAGAACTTGAGCACCAAAAGAGACTCGTTGGGAAAAATACCTTTAGACAAATAAAGTTGAAATTGGGAGATAAAGAGATAGAAAGCCAGTGTCTGGAATACTTAGGTGTAGTCCTAGGAAGAAACTTAAACATGTCAGAGCATATAATACAAACCACGAAGAAAGCAAAAAGAGGAGCAAATGTACTCAGTCGACTAATACCCAACTTGAGTTGGACGAAACCTTGTCGCAGAAAGGTACTGGGTTCCGTAATTTACTCAATAATATTGTATGAAGCACTTATTTGATACAAATACACGCAGTGAAGTAGAAAATACAGGAAACTATTGGAGAGGGCCCAAAGGAAGGTAACAATAAGAATCGCTAGTGTGGACAGAACGGCCTCAACGAGAGCTATTCAGGTGGTGTCTGGTATAATTCCAATACATCTGCTGGCCAAAGAAAGACTCAATACGCCAGGGACCAATAGAAGGGAAGAAAGAATCAATCAAGACATGAGAAAAAGAATGGAATTTACTGAGAGACCGGTGGATGGTGTAGGAGACTGATACACAGAATCACACTGTGGCTAACTTGCAAACTCGGTGAAGTAGGGTACTACATAACACAATTTCTCACAGTTGCTTCGGTCCTACCTAGTATTATTTCAACCATGTAACTTATGTGTAATAAGCCTACTCTATAAATGGACCATAGTCTGTAGTGTAGTAGATTAAATAAATAAATAAATAAATAAACATAATCCAAGATTGGCAAAAGTAACGAGAATCTTTTCTTCTTTTTTTTCCTTTACTGTCCCATATTGGGAATCATACCGCACAGTATCTCTTTTCAGTTGGCGGGACAATGCTCAGAAAATGTCTTTCTGTAAGTCGTAACACCCCAGTACTTTTGGCAAACTTGATTATTTAGCTAGTCTATCATTATGATAATATCCTATCAACCTTTCAATGAGACTTTTCTGAAACTGATATTTTTCTGCCCACCATTTTTTTGTTACAACACATGAGTTCCATATGCAAATATCCAATATGTGGAAAAATATTTTTTTTATATTTATTTCCTGTTTTTCGTGACATGGATCTAGTTGATCAACACCCCCCATAGTATAATTATAGTCTATAACAAGTTTTGGCTTCACAATAGCATAACCGTCGTTATCTGGTTTTTGCATAGTTATTTTTTCTGTAGATTATACATAATAAACAAACATCCATTTTATTGTGCCTTTTCATTATCATTACCTTTTCTTTTACGGCAGCCATGATTTCGCACTTTTTCTATTTACTTGCATAGTTCCATAAGTGCATGTCATGTTTTATGAGGAAATTAGCGAGTTGTGAGATAGTATCCCTGATCCAAAGGTGGGCCAAGTAGTGATAGTACGATTTGTGATGTTATTAGCTTGTTTTTATATTTATCACTTTTCACACTACCCTTTCCTGTATAAAACATTGACGAAAATAGGTAACCACTTTGTGATTCGCATAATAAATATAACTTTATGCCAAACTGAGTCCGCTTTAGGGATACATGTTCAAAAATGGACCAAATTTTATTTAGCTTTGAATTTGGGCGTGTACCATGGTCAAAATCTTCTTATAAAAATGTAAATTTCTTTTTATATGTAAGTATATTCTTTGAGTCATCAATTTCGGCAAAATGAACTTTGAAAATATTTTATTGCTGGACACCAGTACATTCTTTCCCTGTAGTATATTTACATATCATGTTTATCAATTTGTTTCTCTGATTAGTTGAACTGCCTTGTTTTTGTTCAGAGTATCTATTGGTTTCCAAAACCAATAAATATAACATTGAGTTATCGATGAATAGCTTGAAATATTAAAATGGATCAAAATTGTCCAAAAGGAGGAAAATGATACCTGGAAGACCAATAGATGAAACCGTAAAAAAGGTAGATCCGGTTAATCAGTGCAAATCTGCTTTCAATCAGTAGATGAGTCCTCATCTGAACTATTCACCACTGCTCATCGCTTTCTTTCGAGGCGTTTTCTGACAGAGTTGTATATTCAAAATCTGAATCTAAGTCACTACTTTTTATTGAAATTTTAAAGCCTAATATGTAAAATAAAATATAAGTATAGTAACAAACTTTATAAAAACATGGTTACTTACCAATTCAAGAATAAATAATCATAGCAGTGTAAAGGTAAAACAGCAAATTGTAAAAACACAGAACAATTGCCTCGGAAATAATGCAATCAGAGTAACATCTTATTAGCTGTACAACTAATAAAGAACTTCGCTAGAATATGATCAGCGTGACATTTTAACTGCGTAGATAACATTCGTAACCAAACCAACCTTTTGAAAAGCTATTCTTCTAGCACTTCTATTTATCGATGGGTATATCACCATATTTTAGGCTTACAAACACTTACAAAAATTAGGTTAAATTATGCAAATACTAAAATAACCTTTTTTACACAATCATGGCTTTCTTGTGATACCATTTCATTGCCCGTATTTATTCGAGCACATACATTTTGGTAACATAAAATGCGTCGCTGCTCGTGTTAACTCCAGTGTACACATTTCTGCCTGTACCATACGCTCGGGTTAATTCAAGTGTGCGCGTTAAGGGGTTATTGCACATTGCCATCAAAAGTAACAATACAATTACATGTTCCACTTTTAAAGTTGTACGCGTTATATTAAAAGAAGAGCATCAGAATCTACTGACTGTGGGTGGGGTGAATCTACTTTAATGAATTGTTTTTCATACATATTCAAAACATTTTTAGTCATTGTGAAACCGAGAAGATAATAAAAAAAATATATATGATGAATTATGACGTCCATAACTGTTAACTGCAAAAATGATATGACAAATGAATGTCTACTTATCTAGTAAGAAGAATCCTATTTACAGAAAATATATACCTATTAATATAGAATTACAGAAAGAGTTCTTACTTTTCTTTACGAATACATATAGATTGCGAATTGGCAGTTGTTATTGCAATTAAGCAAAACAATAGCATAAAAGTTCTCTTCATTTTCGTTGATACGTCAGGGTAGACAACAGATTGCAACAATGTTAACATGGTAATAATTTGCTATAACCAGCAATCCACTTCATCTGTAAAAAGCAAAAAAAACAACAGTCACCTAGATGTACATCTTAAGGAAAATTTATTTTAACATTTCATATTGTTCCCTGCAACCTCCCTAGTATCTTACACTTGACTACACTAATACTTATTTTTTAAATAATGGTTTTTAATGAAAATGGTAAAGATACAAATTTATGTGTATTTTCCTATGCTACAAGTTCATTTTATATGTGGACAATATTGATATACACACACATGAAGAAAGGTTTTTATTTATTATATCTGTAACCATATAAAGAAAATATCTAGAAAGATTAAAATATATTTTCAATTGTAGAAAGATGATTGTATTAGGGGGACCAGAAAATACGGTCGTTTCTGCGCATGTCAATATTTGTTTATATGACAAATAAGGATATCTACAAAAATACACCAATATAACACATTGGTACTAATTTTGCATTAGAAATTGCATGGGCGAAATTAATGTGGGTTTTGTTGATAATTTGGTGGCCTGTTGATGTTGAATTACAGCCCGGTTTAGGTAGTAGTGTAAACAGATGTCTTATTTATATTGGCTAATATCTGGTACAGGGGGTTTTTTTTAGTGAAATAGCTTCAACATTCCATGTGTTTGGTTAACAATACGTGCGCAAAATTCAATTAAAAGCATAGTTTTATGAATTCCAGCTAATACATGATAGTTACCCCATTTTTTATATAAAATGAAAAAAAAAACATCAAATTATCAGATGACACTCAAATGGATGGTTTTTTGCCATTAAATATTATAATGTCCTAAATGTTATCCTAGCATATAATAATATGTTAAAATTATTTGGTTTCTAGAATTCAAAATTGCGAGAAGTTTGCATTGTAAACATATTTTTTTTAATATACCATAGCTGGTGTGCTAGATTTTTAAATAAACATTCTGAAACCAATATTGTTCTTCTTGATAAAAATATATACTAAAAACATATTTAAAACTAAATGCTGATTCAAAGTAAAACAGTTTGCTCCTCTAAATTATAAAAACTGTAGAACATAATGGATCTAATTACATTGCCACTATGCATGTGTGCTAATTTTGCATAGTACACTGCATGAACCTCCTAGCAGTTGAACATTAACAATGGCATGTTGGCAAACCACATTCCAAAACAAATCACTAGAGTGCCTATACCTTTAATAGGAAATGCTATATGGGGACAAGTTTCTCTAGCTTAATATACTGGTCCTATTCTATATTATTTGGCAGTATAAGAAACTGTGACAATATGGTAGACGACTGATCGATAAGATAGGTTCACCACTTGTACACAATCTAGCGATGGCTTGGAAATATTGGGGTGTTGGGAGTTTATGTGATCTAAGAAGGCATTTAGTGCATTGTTGAAGGCCCTCGCTTAGGTCATCTTCTGAGAATTTATAATATGTTTCTAATGCCTATACCTCATTAGATAGTATTCATAAAAATTTATCTAAGTGATGGAACTTCTTTGTAAAACTGGATAACGATTGAATCATGTCTAGCAAATTTTAATAGAACCTTCCCTGCAATAATCAGCCTTAGAAAGGTAGGAATGAGTTATTTAAGGCAGATACATGACGAGAAACTGGTCAGCAACACTCTCACTCTGTCCGCCCCGTCTTCAAGTTCACATTTCAAAAATACAGTCCTCTACACTCAAGTGCTTGTAATTGACAGTGTTGATATTCCAGGAATATCTGATAGCATATCAAATAAACAACTACACAAAACACAAGAAACCTGGGTAGGACAATAAATGATAAGAAATTACAACACTACAATCCAAAATATTATCCAAACGAATATATACTGTTAGAAGTAAATTAATAATAAATTTCTGTGAAAATTCAGAAACAAGGAATACAATATACAAACATCAATTTTAGTAATTATACCAAGATCATTGTATTATTTTACAATTTTTGACTAATAAACTGCTGATTAATTCAAAACAAATGATCATGTTAACGCCAACAATAATTAGTCATATATTATGATTACTCACATCCATTGTTTGGACAGGGCATATTTATAGCACACTTGATATTACCGTCTCCACAAAATCAAAAATAATTATGAACAGCATACCTTTGGCACAGATAAATAAAATTTCCAAACAAATATTATTAAAATCACAAAACGTTTACGTATATCAAAACAAACACCTAAATCACACAATCACAATAATCCGTTCCAAAAACTTTTACTACTCCACACACGAAAGTGAAATCAGCAACTTTGCTGAGAACGAAAAAATACCTGCAACAGCACGCATGGTCTGTACGTAAATATGGGCTCGTGCACATTTCTATTTCTTTTCAACCTTTACAAATGATATATATCTGTTGCACCATCACCCCCAAAAGAGCATTAGAAAACATTTAGCGGCTGAATAACCACCCTTCCCGCAGAAATATTTCAATCAATTTAGTATTATTTAATAGCAAATTAACATAGCTTTCGACGTTATTAGTATAAACACGGCGAATCTTCTGTGGGCGCCACCATGGTCGATCCACGTTTTACGTCC
>JAWQRN010000265.1:0-32699 GCA_033557685.1 Sperchopsis tessellata
CTTGCAACAGTGGACGAAACGTCGGCACTTGTCAGAGCCTCTACACGGTTTCCACCCGGAAACAACATTCATACCTATATGATAGTTGTTAAATGGGTGGTATATTTATAATTTTATTGGTCTATAGATGCAGGAGTCAGAGGGTTTGAATCGTTTCTGTTATTATTGTTGGTAGTATGATTTAGAAGGTAAGTGTAGGTGCTAATAAGGTTCTCATTATCTTTTTGTGTGTATATTGTGTTATATTTTATCGATTTGTTAAGCACATTTCTTTTTTGTTCGTTTTCTTCTATCTCCAGCACCCTCGCACCATCATAGCCAGACTCGTGTTTATTATCGTTTTACACCAATTAATAAAAGATACCATCACTAACTGAGAAAACATAATGACATTGTAAGCGAAATGGCCAATCATAATTACTTCAATAAAAACAGAGCAAAACAGACTAAAATGCTAAAACTCAGTTGCACCTAAATTTTATGAATTACCTAAAGTGCATAAAGAAAGATTGCCTTTAAAACCTATGGACGACACACACCGACCAGTCCACCTACAAAATATCTATCAAAGTTTATTGCCGACATTATGACTTTGGTTTTTAGTAGTTTCAATACTTATAGGATCACGGACTCTTTTCAGATCACCTCAGTAGAAAAGGCAATGCAGTGGCATCTTTGGTTTTGGTATCACTTTTTACAAATATACCCTTAGAATTAATTTTATAAATAATTAGAATTAATTTTATAAATAATTAACAATCATTGGGAATTAATAGAGCCTAACTGTATTATTCCTCTTAACTTCGTTAATAAAATAGTTTAATTTATATTCAGCTTCACATATTTCAGTTTCCGTGGTGTCTTGTTATCAGATTGTTTTTGGATACCCGATGGGCTCGATACTCTCTCCTATTCTATACCTATACCTCTCAAAGTCATGCGTGGAGAGACCACTGTTCCGATTTGGCATTCTGTACAACTATGTCGACGACATAATTTGTACATTACCTTCAGATCAGTTGGACCTAAGGTTAGAGGTTTTCAATAGTTATAATGAATACTTAAAATTCACTGTAGAGACTGACAAGGGTGGGGGTTTCCTTTCCTTGATACTTCTGTTACAGTTAATAAACAGAATATTACACATTTAAACTAGCGCAACTTGGGAAGGTACATCTCATACCATTAGAATCATCCATTCAAATATTAACTTAACCTAATTATGGCTTTGAAAAAACAGAATTGAAACATTAGTTCACCCTTCCCTTAAAGCAAAGAATTTAAAAGATGAATTTGACCTCCTTTTAGAAAATAGATATCCATTATACATATTGAAACAGATTATCCAGTAACACCAATCAGTTACTTTCTAAGAGGGAGAGTGTAGGAGTTGAACAACCAGAAACGCTTAGGCATAGAAAGTTATATAACATAGAAGGTCTGACTCCAGCATTATCTTGGTCGCCTATAGCACCGTTATAGCCGTATCTAAAACACTATGACGGTAGGCATATTGTATACTAACTTAAAGGGTAAAAAAGTGGAGTGATTTACAAATTGTCTTGTAAAAATTGCTCCGTATTATACAGAGGTCAAATAAGGCAAATACTAGCGCAACGCCTTACTCAACACAAAAGTGACGCCAATAGAAATCCCAGATCTACTGGATTATAAATACATACGAAAGATAACAATCACGAGGCTGAATATGATGACGCGAGTGTTAGAGATAGAAAAGAACGGTAAAAAAGACTATTTATTGAAATGAGCTTAATAAATCAAATAAAACATAACACAATGAACACAAAAAATATATTGAGAACCTTAGCGGCACTTACACTTACCTTGTAAATCGTACTAACAACATAATAACAGATATGATTCAAATCGTCTGCTTCCTGTATCTATAAACTATCCAGATTTAAATTTTACTTTCTTTATAAAAAATGTATTATACCAAACACGTGTTTTACCTACTTGAAGCGTCACTGGGCATTTTATAGCTTTTGTCTATTACTCTGATTTTTACAAAATGACAAGTATTTTACATCAAGTAGTTTATCTGTTCTGTTTTACTTGGCTGTAAATATTTTTACAACAATTAATTTTCTTATTTTTGTTGTGTTTTTTGTTGCTATAACATCTACAAGCAATATCTACATTTTGTAAGTAAACAATAACGTAACTTTTATATATTAACTAAAATATTGCTTGTTCTTACAGTCTTTTGAAAATGTTAGGTAATCTGGCGAAATATTAAGAAATAAAATAAAGAATTGCTAACTAAAGCTCTATTTTAACGACCTTTTGCCCTATTAATTTCTAAAATTCTTGTCGAAGTACTTACAATTCTTATATACATATGTTTAGTTATTTTAGTATACGTTTTAGTTGTTAAAATGAATAAAACCCAGGAATTAAATTAGGATTGTTTGACGTGTGTGCATACTTAAACGTGGAATTTGTTAATGTGGGTCACAGATTTTCAATATGTACTCACCACCATCATATAACGTACTAATATTACAAGCTTATGAATAAACTTGACTATTCAACTTCTAACACCAACTACTATATTTTTTTAAAAGAATCAAAAATATATTAGAAAAATAAGGCCCTCAAAATAAATGATTAGTATTATTATTTATATGAATCCCTCTCATTTTTTATGTATACTTGGGTGTAATATAGATAGAGATAGACCACAGATATTAACTACAACACATTTAAACATATTACTTAATTTGTAGATATGTAATGATGACAAAGAGTGTAGTAGATCTCATTAACAATCGCAAATATATAAACAAATTAATTTGTTTATCTACTTAAAAAATTGAGTATTGTGTTAAAAATTCATTTTTTCATTTGCTATTAAGTTTATAAATTAACAAATTATTTTTTTAGCAGCAATACCAATATTCTCAAATTCAAGATAAGTGTGAAAACAAGTCTTGGTAGTCAAGACAAGATTCGGAAATATCTTGTCTTGATAATTCAAGGCAACTCTTGCCTCTTGAACACACGGGCATACGCGTCATTTTGGATAGCTAAAAAATTGACAAACTAGTCACTCAGGACAAACTAGTAAACATGGACAAGGAGGTTATCTATGACGAGAAGGTTACCCAGGATAAGGAAGATATTCTTTACCCACTGGATGAATTGATTAATATGGATTCGGTAGATGTCCTGGTTAAATAGGATAGTTACGACAAGCGGGTTTCCATGTTCAGTCTATATAACTCAAGACTATGAAAAGATAACTAGTATACAACTTAATTAGAGATTTTGCATATTATTTGTTTGTTTTATTGCGATCTAAGGATAGCTCGTAGGTTAGGACTTCCGAATGTAAGCCAGATCTAACTTTTACTAACTGACAGTCTCTCAATCAGATAATTGATTGGCATTATTGTTGTATTGAATAATTCCTTTTATTTTTCTTATTCCTTAATTCTGAGGACTTTTACATGTATAAATATTGATATATCAATGTCATACTTTTCGTACTAGTTTTTATCATGATTAATTTGCTCGAACTGCATATGTTATATTTCAGCGAAATACAATGTTCAATTCATATATTTTGATCCCCAGGACTATGAATTAATTGATGAATTACTAAGAAATTTAGGCAGACAGAAAATACGGCACTTGTTTTCTTACTTTGTTGCAACTTAGACGTTGTATGAATCAGGATATTTTCCATTAAACATATATCAAGCAACATACTATTTTCCGTGAATGCGGTACAAAATTTAAGTGTTTAATTTAACGATACACTAATATGTTGGCGGGTTATGAACAGCCACTAGTGAAATTATAATAAACAAATACTTAGGATATTTTTAGTACGCATACTGGACACAGGCATGTTATTTTGAGAACATGCTGCAGTGGCACTCTTACCTGATTGATGGTCATATTCACCAATATACCGCTTTGTTAAAAATCGAACCGATAATGCTGAAAATAAATTACACTATTAGATACATACCACAACCATAAGTAAATTCTTATTAGACCCAATTCTTAAATACAACATCTATGTATAATAGTTAAGAAAATAAAATTATGGTCGAGAAATTTAATAGTATTGTTGATTTTTAAGCTAATACTATTTTAAACATTCGATTATATTTGCTTGAGCTAAACAATTACGTGTGATACTCGTCGCAGTTTATTGAATATTACATAATAGTTTAACTTTTAAAATTGTATTCTAAAATTTTTTCAAATAAAGTGGAATAAGTGATAAATGGTAAAATTTGACAGTAAATATGAAATAAATTTAAATGTAATTAACAAAACTGCATGCATGTTGTGATAACGAACATTCAAACAAGATATTTTGCTTTGATAATTAAAAATTTGCAAATTTACTTTGCTTATAAAATTGCTTTTGAATGTATACCAGGAACAAATACTTTTGATTTAAAAGCATTTATACAGAATTTTATGCTTCCACAGTCAAAGCAAATTACTTTTATTCTTTCATTTCAATTGTAATTAAATTTGAAATTAAAAGTAAATAGTCTCTATCTTCAATATTTGGTGTCATTAGTTTCAAAAGGAATTAATAAAGAAATTAAAAATAATTTAATAATTATATGAATACATAAATGTTAATGGCTGCTGTTAACAGTAAATGTTGGTACTTTCAATTAATGAGTTTCCGCCATAAAGAAGGAAGCTCTACTTTATTTGATAATACAATATTTGTTACGAACTTTCGAAAACTAATTACGTATTTAAAGTACCAAAATGTATTGTAATCAGCAGTTAATAATGTTTAAATTTATTTTAATTTTACTATAATGTACTACTGCTATTAGCCCCATACTAAAATTTTAAAACATCACCTTTTTAAGGTACGTAGGTATAAGTAAAAATATGCATTTTAAATGAAAAGCATTGATAAAATATATAGTAGTAAAACAAATAGTTTATTTTTTACTTATAACAAACAAAATATAAAAATAAATGCTAATTCTAAAAATAATAATTTCATCATAAAAAATTAAAATAATATGACCTTAAATTTATACAAAAAAAAACAAATATGCATTCGTACAGCTGATTACGAATAGAGCAGTGCTGATGATGTATTAATGGCACGAACACGATTTTCACTGTAATTTCAGAATGTTCTTATATGTTTCGGTGTATGTTTGATTTATGTATTTTCTATGTAAGCTTAGACGCTTTGGTCGTAATTTGATTAAACCAAACTAATACATTCATGTGCGACCAAGGAAGCAAAACATTTTTACACATATGCGAAAGTGACTATTTTGTATAGATTAATATTGAATTAAAGTATAGATTATTATGCTTACTCACGATCTTAAAGCATTTATATAAGAAATCAAATATGTACTCTTACGTGGGCTACAGCCAGTTACTAACAGAGCAGTGCTGAAGATGCCTCGATGACAGAAACACAGTCTCCACTGCAATTTCGGCATGTTCCTATATGTCTAACTAGTTTAATTTACAGAAAACCCTACTGTATAACACAAAATGAAAATACGAAATAACTAAAGATAATAAATAAATTAAGAAACAAGGGCGTCAGACACAGTAATACATACAAAAGGTCAAAGCTAGCTCATATTTACATCAAACAATTCCTAAACAGACATCAGAAAGAAAATTCAACTTTCTCAAAAACCTCTCCTCGTTGCTCAAAGTCCGATATTCGGGTTCCAACACATATCTTATAGCGGCATATACACAAACGACCCCGCAAAATACATTTTTAAAAGGAAAATCTACCCGCAAACTTTGTATGTCCATGAAAATATAATAGAGGACTCAAGTAGAAAAACATTAACCGCTGTCACAATTTAAAACTCTTTAAAATAGTAGATGCGTGCCTCTCTATATCATTGGTTGTCAACTAGAATAGCATTTTTCTGCAGGCAGATATTCCGAACACAATGAGAGGAGCCATCCCACACTTGCATGGAATAGCGCATATGACATTAAAAAATGCTTAATACATATTAGTAAGAGTGTATTTAGAGCCTACATACTTATTTTCTTTCAAGACCATAAAATGTTATATTCAAACTTTTAATTAGGTTTTTGATATAATATAGAAAATTTTATGTGAAATCGTCTTTGGAGTCCCAGCCTACACAAAATTCTGACTACCCGGAAGGGTATTCTTTGTATTCACAACATAAAATATGCTTGCATTTCACACTGGTGAACTGCATTTTATTAATGCGTCGAATGTTGAATGTGGCTACTGTTAAGCAGACATGTGATTCCCAAATAGGTCTGATATTCTATTTTAATTTTAGAAAGCAAAAGGTGATATCTAACTTGTATTCCAGTATTTGGGATTTAACATTATTTATTATCAATTTATTGGCATACTGCGTTTGGTATCCATAATAGAAGTATCGTCATCGTATAGCAAGAAATGATTAAGATTAGATTCAATAATTCATATTATAAATACTGATCTCCCCAGTTGTAATCCACATTTCAAGAACGAGCATTCTGATGTTCTATTCTGACAGTGTACAATCTGAAATTTATTTGTCGAATACGATTTTATTATGTTATCCATGTTATTCAAATCATCTCTTCCGTCTATATTTATATTTCTTTTACACGTTGCCTTTGCTCTATTAGTTACAATACTTTTGTAAATAGTATTAAATACGTGGCTGTATTTCAAACAACACTCTGTGTGATGCTTTATGTCCTGTAATTCAAATGCCTCTTTTGAACGCCCAGCAAATCAGAACAATCAATCTAATTCAATGATATTTTTATGAAGTAGAGTATATGTATGTTAGTAGATCTCAGTTGATGGGAAATTTAAATTTAACCTTTCATTTTTAAATAGCGTATACCTAATAGTAGGATAAAGTATGAGGTTCAGCTGTATTATTTAACTTGGCACTGAACACTAAAAGATGTGTAAGCAAAAATATAATAATAAATTGTCTACAATCCGAGTTTGTCTACCTTTATTTATAAATATTTGGCAAAATATTTCATACTACGCCATTTACTTACTGAACATATTTCCAACATCACAACAGAAATAATTTCTACCATTAAAACAACTTATAAATGTCATAAATTAGCATTTATTTCTAATTATAATTCGCTAATATACTAATAAATACGCAATTTTGAACATATGGCAACCGATTAAACACGAGTTGTTGATATAAACTTTTGAAAAGGTTTATATGTTAGAGAAATGTTAAGGAAACAAAAATCGTATATTTTGAAGCATTGTTTATTTAACAGTAGCAAAATATCATTTTTTTCGCAGTTTATATTTAGAAATATTCGTCTACACACTCATAAATTATTTTGTGTTTATTAAATAAGGTCGCACAGAATGATGTATTGAGACAACAAAATATAAAAATATAAAGACCAATATTTAAATTTAAATTATTATAAAAACTAGAAGAATCTACAATAATATATATTAGTTGTAGAGTTATAATATATAATAAGTAGTTATAATAATCAAGAACTGCTATAACCAAGAGAACATATTTGTGGGCAACATAATTTAGTAATGACCAGAAACCAAATGGTATAAACCGCAGTATTCGCAACTTATTCTTAAAAGAGATTTATTCTTAATCTTTCATTATGCTATATTCTACGTTTACTAGTTTAGTTCCTTTTTTTCGGAATAACACTTTTTAAAAAACTATTTATTTTTACTCAATTTGTGTTTGATCTACGTTTGTCAATTACAATAATTGCGCTTAATATGTAATTATAATGAGCGACTGCTAGAATCTCTGGGCAACTACTGTGCTTTCAACTCTGCTCTGCTGCTGAACAATAGTCTACATGTTCTTTTATTAATTCATTATCTTTAAGAGACGTTGCGTAAATATTTATCCGGCTTCGGGTGCAAGACTGCTGACATTACTTCTCCCCCATCAGTCAAGGGCGATGGGATTGACATTGACCGTGGACGATGTTTTATTAAATTCAACATTTGTATAGTCATTAACTTTAATATATATATATATATATATAAATATATATATACACAGATCTGTAGGAAAGAGTTACTATCTTCAGAGCAAGAAATCAACGAGTGTAGATAGTCATTCTGTAGCAATGAAAATATATGAATCGATGAACTGCTGTTTCTTGGCACACAAAATAGCAACACGAAAATCACTTGAGTTATTCATCTACTGATGGGCGAATGTCTCTCCAAGATCCATCCATTCACCACAGTTGGGCGTACTTCTCATCCACGTGGCTCCCAAACAACTTATGAATTCTCTGTCTAACCTGTCATCCCACAAATTTATTCTCCGTGCACAGAATATCACTAATGATTAAATCCATCATGTATCTCTCAATACTTCTTTGCGTTGTTTTAAGTTTATGCGTATGCGATACCTTTCATGTCCACGTTTCACTAGCATACGTTATAACAGGCAAAACACTGATCGAAAACCCTACGTTTCAAATATGTATATATATTCGCACTACCTCTAAATAAATATGTCCATCCATCGTTTAAAGCTAGCCTACGTACATATATGATGTTAAGGTTTCGATTTGTGTACCCTCGATGTGCACATTGGCTGGTATGACTATATCATTGAGTATAACTTTCGTTTTACTAAGATTCATCCTAAGGCCTACATCTTCACTTTCAGAATCCAGATCAATCTTTATTTTCTTGAAGCTCCTCGATATTATGTGCAAATAATACGTTCTGTTAATTTAATTGCCCTTTTGTCTCCATCTACTTCACAGAACATATACTCTAGAGCTGTACTGATCAATCCGGCGATATATCGTCTCCTTGTCTAACACCTTTTTGAATATCAAACGTTTTCTTCTCTTGATTTAATTTAACGTTTGATGTGGTGTTTTTGTATATGTTTTGAATAAGTTATATGTGGTCAGATGGAATGCCATTTTGGACTAAAGCCTTAATAACGACAGATGTCTTGATCGAGGTAAATGTTGTCTCGTATTTATATTCTTTACATCTAGATGTTAATCCACGCATCGAGTGAATATGGTAAACAGTGCTATATTTATTACGAAAGCCTGCTTATTATTTGGGTTAGAAAGAATCGAATTGGTTTGTAAGACTGTTCATTATCATTTTGGTAAGGATCTTATAAGCCACAGATGTGGAGATAGGTCTTCTATATCCATTTTTGTGGATAAAAATCCTTGTTGCATTGTTTCAAAATGCCGGTATGTATGACGTATATAGTTTTTCTAGAACTGTATACATTTTATTTCCATCATCTTTTATTATGTCAATCGTGATCCCGCCTTTCTCTAGTGCTTTTCCACACTACATTTTTTTAGAGCACTTATGAGGGTAATATTGGTGGAACGTCTTCCTCGGAAGAGATATTTATATGCTTACGTTCATCTTGATATAGTTCTTGGTAAAACTTTTCGCCACTTCTTCTTCCTAATTATAAGTGTTTCTCCTGTTTTTAGCTCCCAAGCTGCTATATTGGCCGGAGGGTGGCTTTATAATTGTATCTTCTAACATCTTCCTTTATTCGCTTTTTAATGGTCTTTGAAAATACTACATACTCTATATGCTGCCTTCTTGTCTTAACTTTACTTTTGATGATTACTCTATGATGCTTTTGTAGGGTCTTAGTAAGATCGAAAATTTCCGACTTACCATTGACAGTTCCAGCCATGACTCTGGCTGTATCTGTTATTATATGAAACACATCAGAACCGTTCAGAACTATGCAGTTTGTTGGCTCTTATATTAATTAATATATATTGCGTGATGTTTTCTTAGCGAACACTCTTTGATTTTGCAAACTCTATAAGTCTGTTGTTTATTTAATTTCTACTTTAAAACCAGAATGCACCTACAACCTAATCTCCTAGTAGTTTTTCTCCTAACTTTGAATTAAAATCTCTTATTATGATCTTAAAATGTACATTTGAACTTTCATGAACATCTGTCACCTCTTCATAGAACGCGTTAACCTCCTCGTCTGAATGGCTGCTTTTCGGGGCATATATTTGTAGAATTTTGAGTTTATACTACCTTGAGATCTATATTTCTAATTTTACGACTTTTGTTAGATATGCTCTCTAACTTAAATATTTGGTTATTGAGTATTTTGTGATCCATGAAACCCAACCAATTATTTCTTCCATTGTTAGTGCCAAGGTAATACGACATATAACCACTTTGTAGTTGAATAAGATCTTCTCTTTTTTCGTACTTCTCTCAGATCTAAAACATCCCATTGAATATTATCCTATTCATTTTCCAGTTCTATTTGTTTCGCTTCTCTGGATAATGTGCGGCAGTTTTAGGTACATATATTTAACATTACTTCACAACTGTTATACTTCGCGGATTCTTAGCAACTTGTGCCTTATTACGCTTATTCCAATAGCTGCTTTTACTGGGGTAATTGGGTCTACGGAGAAAGAAGGCCGTGGTTTAATTGTGTGTTTTATTTTTGGGGGGTTGAGGAATAACTCGTCACGCTGCCATACTGTGAGTTGACAAGTTTAATATCGGCTGCTCTAATATGAAGAATACACATCAATAAGCTACTTATAATGGAGAACAGACGCGTACCTTGGTGTACCGCTATTTTATGCCGTTAGCAGTCTATTCCTGTTAGTCCGCGAGAGCTAGGCTCCTAGCCAACATATCCTAAAAGCATTCTCCTATCCACCTCCCATAAACGCGTCGTCTACGGTTTGCTAGATCCTTCGGCCGATATCAAACTTGTCAAACCATAGTAAGGCAACGTGAAGTGTTATACCTCAACCATCCAAAATGCCAGACACAATAAAACCACGGCCCCCATTCTCTATATCCCAGTAAAGCTATGCATTGGGACCTGCGTAAGAATGCAGAGGGTCCTAATAATCCATGGAGTATGAACAGTTTTCAAAAAATATTAAATGTGTGTACCTACAACTACCGCATTTTATCCAGCGAAGCGATATTAATAGAACTGGAAAACAAATTTGACGATATTCAATGGAATTTTATAGGTTTGAGCGGATTCTACAAGTATATGTCCCAACAAGCAGCCATTCAGACGGGATGATTAAAGCATTCTATGAAGAGGTGAGAGATTATCATGAGAGTTGAAATTCTCATTTTAAGTTTATTTTAGGAGATTTTAATGCAAAAGTAGGAGAAAATGAATCAACAGATTCATTTTTAGGTGCATTTGTCTTTGGAAATAAATATTAATAGGGCAATATACTTGTAGAATTTGCAGTGTTTGTATATAGCAAATTCAATGTTTGTGAAGAAAACATCAAGCAAATGGATATTTTTTAACTATAGGATAATTCGATAGATTTTATTCGATAGTTACCATCACTAATACAAATCTATCTTACCTGCCTTATCTTTAATTTCATTAGCTTCATTAGCTTTGAATATTAGTATTTCAAAATAAGATAACAAGCGTATTCTTGCTACAAACTATGTGAAAAATATCCTTAATTTACAATTCTAAATCAGCTGAATTTACCGAATCATCCTGATTTCGTATTAGTTACATTTGTACTTCGTTGATTAGGTTCCATCACAAGAACTAGATTTGAGCAAGAAGGCGTAGATCATCAATCCATTCCAACTTTCAGAGATATTAATATTTTTGCAGAAACAATAAAAATTTATAAAGTCTCTTCATACGCAAGGAAGTTCATCAAGCGGAAATAATACATCGCATAAAAAGAGTTGTCATTTAAATTTTAGCCAAATCCTGTTTTGAAGTCATCAGATCATAAAACATCATTCACGACTAATAATAATTCCTTAAATTATCCAATGTATCATAACTCACACATTATATATGTTTATGAACAATTTGAAGCTTTAACATCAAGTAAACGCGTTGACTCTGTCAAATCTCTTAGACTTTGTCTAAATCTTCTGCCGTCCAGTGATATAGCTAAAGAATGTTTGTCCAAAAATGCTTGTCTTAATGTATCAAAAGCCCTTATAAATATATTAATTTCAAAAATTTACATCTTAGAAGCAGCTCAATTTCAATCATTGAAGATTGCTCTTCGGATTAGGTATTTTCGTGTGGTACTTCGGAAAAAACTACTGTTCTGTTGGGTTTATCATTATACATATTGTGGACCCTCAAAATCGCTTCCACAAAGTAAGAGCCATATTGAACTCAGGTTCGAATACATCGATTATCACCCAAAAGTGTGCTCACTGTCTAGGTTTAAAACAACTACCAATAACTATCGCAATATCTGGCATAGGAGAAAATTCATTACTAAAGAGCAAATTCACGGTAACTTGTATCATTTCTTCAAACATTAAATTGAGTCCACTTCATATGACTGCAGAAGCAGTTATCTCAAAGATAGCATTGGACCTACCATTTGTTTCATTAAACGAAGATATTCGATCAAAATTCTCATTCCCATTAGTTGATCGAATTTTTTGTCAATTATTATAGATTTTCTCATGAGTATAGATTTGTACACTCAAATTTTTCCAAAATTCGCAATGCTAGTCATCCATGTTCAACATACTGCTAATCCTACCTCATTAGGTTATTAAATAATGGGTACGACAACACAAAATTCACCTGCGTAGTGTACCTCGTTATTTGTTGTAACAATTGCTCCATTAAAGGATATTACATCAAAATTGTGAGAAGTCAAAGAACCCTCAAATTTAAAGATCATCAATCCAGAAGATGTGCTTAGTGAACAACACTAACTTTCGATATAACACAGGGAGGTATATCGTCGCTTTACCATTAAAGTCAATAGATTAGTTGAGATTTTCTAAAGGAGCCTTTACTTATGAAATTCGTACAACTATTTCATGTCCGAGTATTTAGAATTAGGGCCTATGGAACCCAGATATTGTGAAGCAAAATGTGTTATATCACATTCGGCTGTTATAGAAATAAATTTTACTTCTACTAACTTCGTATAGGTCCGAAATTGATATCCTCACACAATTTCGCATGCATCCAATCACATTTACTGTTGATATGGTCAAAATGTATAGGCATATTTTAATTCTAAAGAAAATCGTTCCTATCAGCAAATAATTTGGAGATTCTCTCGAAAGGAACCTTTTCAGGAATGTGAGCTAGCAACAATTGATTAAGTTCTTCTCCCTTTTAGGGCTTCGTTGATCAAGCAATTAGCCTTCGATGTAACATTTTCCAAAGATTCTTCTGTTTTATTGGATTCCGTCTATGTAGATGATATTATAACTGATGCATACAGTTGCATTCACAGACAGTAATGAAATTGTCTGTGTTAGGTCTTCATTGGAATCCCGGTGAGGATTATTTTTCTTATTACATTAAAATGTCACATATTGGTTCTTCCAAACGTTTTATTTTATCTACCATTGCTAGCATCAATTCAAGCATCGTTTCTGTTTTGCTTCATACGCCACCATATCCCCCAAAACTTTTGTTTCCAATCTTATCGTAGCTATTCAATGACAGACTGTATCATGATTTTAGTACTACATTCGCTCAAATAAAAATCCCGCCGACTCAGTTTCAAGAGGAAAGCTTCCAGCATAACTTGTAGATTTCATATTTTGGTGGTATGGTTTATCATGGAGTAAATCTACACTTGATACTTGGCCTTTGACTCTAGTATCTTAGTTTCATCGCTCCAGCTGTCCTGAAAAAAAAATGGGATCACATTTCGCTACTCGTTTCAACTGACATTCCTACAAATGGATTACTTATTTTCTCCTCGTATACAAGACTTTACCATTTTGTTGCTTACTCGCTTCGTCATGTACCCAATTGAAAAATGAAAATTCTGGAAGAACTAGATTTCTATCCACAACAGATTTGTAAGATTCCACCAACCATATCGTTATAACCTTTCAAAAATTCTGTTTCACAAACGAAATCCATCTGCTCAAAATTGGTATTCATGCTCAAAATAGTTCCACGATGTCAAACACCCGATCATCGTTCCTCAAAATTCACACTTCACAAATATCATCATCGATCATTATCATAAATTGTATCAGCATGTAAGACCTCAATTTGTACAAGCACATATTAGCCAACGTTATTGGATTACATCTGCACCTCGCATCATTCGATATCAAATTTTCTTTTGCACCATTTGTTATCACATATAATCATCTCAACGCACCACAATGATAGGATCTCTTCAGGTATCTCGTTTCAAACAAGGACGTTCATTCATAAACTATTTGTATCAATTTGCAAAGTTGATATGGAAGTTTTTTATTTAAGTTTCCATACACCTTTTTTAATTTTCTGTTTTAGGATATTATCTTCTGATAACAATAGCTCCTCAGAATTTAGAAAATAGAAATTGGCAAGAACTGTTTGCATTACACAGAACTTCTTTATATTTGTACAAACAGTGAACATTTTGAAAACTATATTTATTCTAAAATTATTTTCGCCTTTCATAAATCAGCATCTTTCGAGTGTAACAAATACTATGAAATATTCACTTCATTTAAAAATTTCAACAAGAATGTAAAAAGAAGCACAAACGTATCCTTCTTGTATATTTTAAAATTATTTTAGTTAAAGCTATTAACTTCAACATATCTAAGTTTCTGTAAATAATAAAAGTAATAAAAATAACTAATGATCAATACTGGTCAAAAAGTTTACAAAACTATTTGGTTTATAGCACAAATTTATATTTGTTCAGGGAATATGTCGAAATTTATATTTAATAAATAGACAATTCTTTTCTATATTTTATTATGTATGTTTTGTCATATTTATTGTTTTAATTATCTTTTATTTAAGTACGTTAAAAAACGGGACCCCGAGTTAGTTCATATACAATAAGAGTGAACTATGGAAAACTTTTAAAATTATAACAAATATATTTAAGAGTAGCATACCTGGAATATGATGTCAGCAACCTGATAAAACAATATTTAATAGATGGGTAGGCAATTTATAAATTTTTGGAAAATTTTATTAATTTCGACCAAAAACTTAAGAATTTGAAGTAAGAAACAGTTAATGTTTTAGATTACGTAAAAGCTGAGTTACTGCATTTAAAAATCCAGAGAAAGAGGTTGGCGTAATAAAAACCCATAAAATTTTGAAAACACATAAGTATACGCCATACAAAACTAGTATTTCAAACCATATATAATCTAGCGATTTCTTTAGACGTTTAGATTTCTGTCAATGGTTTATCGGAAAATGTAATGAAGACCAACCAATTCAGCCGTCTCGTAGCTCAGTAGCTAAGCACTAGGTTACTAAGCGTGGGGTCTCGGTTTCGAGACAAGGAGGCGTAAGACCTGGAGAGACGTAAGGCTGTGGGTCCCGTGTATTGTACGTTAAATGAAGACCACTTGCACGTAAAAGAACCCAATTCTAGTTGGAACACTAGATACGGCAAAATTCCCAGGTGAGGAAGCCAGTCCTTGGTGTCGGTGATTGGCCATAGCAGTGAAAATATGCCGACGTTAAATACACAAATAAATCAAAATAATTCAACCATTTCAACAAACCATTAGCTATATGAAAGAGGTTTTAACTATGAAAATAAATAATGCATTATAGCGTAATGAAAAAAAAAGTAGCCTGCCGACCAAGCAGCATTTCGTCTTTTAAAACTAGCTGGGAAGATTAGAGAATGGTGTAGGCAACATCAAAATAAAGTTTCGTTTAAACCAATTCCATAAAATATTATAAATACATTTACACAACAGGAAACATTCTTAAAAGATTTTAAAACTTGTGGGCTCTATCCTTTCAAGCTAGAGAGTATAGTGTCTAGTATAGAGCAACAAATTCCATGACTTATAATACTAATAATAATACAGTAGTGTATGAAAAACGTAAATAATTTGAGAGTGTAATTGTGCTATAAATGCTTCAAAATTAAATTTACTTTGCAAGCAACACTGTTAATCATTATACAATTTTGTAGAAAGTACTATCTTACATTTTATATCTTTGTCTAACTACAAATAAGGAGATGCTTTGTCGTAGCTGACACATGTTGCTGGAAGATATGAGTTATATCTAGTTTGTATTTCACATAGAAATAAATAGACAAGGATAGCTTCAACATTTGTAATCGTTGCAAGCAAGGAGTTGCTCCGATGTATTTGCAACCTGAAAAAATCCGACAGTACTTACCGTTGTCTCTTTTAAAAGCAAACTTCGCAGAAATTGTTTGGTACGCATCATGACAGTTTGAAATGATGTAGGTTGGGTTCTGATTTTGAAAAGCGTATGTATGTATATATATATACATTTACATATATATACAGCCAAGTAAAACAGAACAGATACACTATCTGATGCACAGTAACGATTTTAGTAGGTATAAAAATTACCTATATGATAGTTGTTAAATGGGTGGTATATTTATAATTTTATTGGTCTATAGATGCAGGAGTCAGAGGGTTTGAATCGTTTCTGTTATTATTGTTGGTAGTATGATTTAGAAGGTAAGTGTAGGTGCTAATAAGGTTCTCATTATCTTTTTGTGTGTATATTGTGTTATATTTTATCGATTTGTTAAGCACATTTCTTTTTTGTTCGTTTTCTTCTATCTCCAGCACCCTCGCACCATCATAGCCAGACTCGTGTTTATTATCGTTTTACACCAATTAATAAAAGATACCATCACTAACTGAGAAAACATAATGACATTGTAAGCGAAATGGCCAATCATAATTACTTCAATAAAAACAGAGCAAAACAGACTAAAATGCTAAAACTCAGTTGCACCTAAATTTTATGAATTACCTAAAGTGCATAAAGAAAGATTGCCTTTAAAACCTATGGACGACACACACCGACCAGTCCACCTACAAAATATCTATCAAAGTTTATTGCCGACATTATGACTTTGGTTTTTAGTAGTTTCAATACTTATAGGATCACGGACTCTTTTCAGATCACCTCAGTAGAAAAGGCAATGCAGTGGCATCTTTGGTTTTGGTATCACTTTTTACAAATATACCCTTAGAATTAATTTTATAAATAATTAGAATTAATTTTATAAATAATTAACAATCATTGGGAATTAATAGAGCCTAACTGTATTATTCCTCTTAACTTCGTTAATAAAATAGTTTAATTTATATTCAGCTTCACATATTTCAGTTTCCGTGGTGTCTTGTTATCAGATTGTTTTTGGATACCCGATGGGCTCGATACTCTCTCCTATTCTATACCTATACCTCTCAAAGTCATGCGTGGAGAGACCACTGTTCCGATTTGGCATTCTGTACAACTATGTCGACGACATAATTTGTACATTACCTTCAGATCAGTTGGACCTAAGGTTAGAGGTTTTCAATAGTTATAATGAATACTTAAAATTCACTGTAGAGACTGACAAGGGTGGGGGTTTCCTTTCCTTGATACTTCTGTTACAGTTAATAAACAGAATATTACACATTTAAACTAGCGCAACTTGGGAAGGTACATCTCATACCATTAGAATCATCCATTCAAATATTAACTTAACCTAATTATGGCTTTGAAAAAACAGAATTGAAACATTAGTTCACCCTTCCCTTAAAGCAAAGAATTTAAAAGATGAATTTGACCTCCTTTTAGAAAATAGATATCCATTATACATATTGAAACAGATTATCCAGTAACACCAATCAGTTACTTTCTAAGAGGGAGAGTGTAGGAGTTGAACAACCAGAAACGCTTAGGCATAGAAAGTTATATAACATAGAAGGTCTGACTCCAGCATTATCTTGGTCGCCTATAGCACCGTTATAGCCGTATCTAAAACACTATGACGGTAGGCATATTGTATACTAACTTAAAGGGTAAAAAAGTGGAGTGATTTACAAATTGTCTTGTAAAAATTGCTCCGTATTATACAGAGGTCAAATAAGGCAAATACTAGCGCAACGCCTTACTCAACACAAAAGTGACGCCAATAGAAATCCCAGATCTACTGGATTATAAATACATACGAAAGATAACAATCACGAGGCTGAATATGATGACGCGAGTGTTAGAGATAGAAAAGAACGGTAAAAAAGACTATTTATTGAAATGAGCTTAATAAATCAAATAAAACATAACACAATGAACACAAAAAATATATTGAGAACCTTAGCGGCACTTACACTTACCTTGTAAATCGTACTAACAACATAATAACAGATATGATTCAAATCGTCTGCTTCCTGTATCTATAAACTATCCAGATTTAAATTTTACTTTCTTTATAAAAAATGTATTATACCAAACACGTGTTTTACCTACTTGAAGCGTCACTGGGCATTTTATAGCTTTTGTCTATTACTCTGATTTTTACAAAATGACAAGTATTTTACATCAAGTAGTTTATCTGTTCTGTTTTACTTGGCTGTAAATATTTTTACAACAATTAATTTTCTTATTTTTGTTGTGTTTTTTGTTGCTATAACATCTACAAGCAATATCTACATTTTGTAAGTAAACAATAACGTAACTTTTATATATTAACTAAAATATTGCTTGTTCTTACAGTCTTTTGAAAATGTTAGGTAATCTGGCGAAATATTAAGAAATAAAATAAAGAATTGCTAACTAAAGCTCTATTTTAACGACCTTTTGCCCTATTAATTTCTAAAATTCTTGTCGAAGTACTTACAATTCTTATATACATATGTTTAGTTATTTTAGTATACGTTTTAGTTGTTAAAATGAATAAAACCCAGGAATTAAATTAGGATTGTTTGACGTGTGTGCATACTTAAACGTGGAATTTGTTAATGTGGGTCACAGATTTTCAATATGTACTCACCACCATCATATAACGTACTAATATTACAAGCTTATGAATAAACTTGACTATTCAACTTCTAACACCAACTACTATATTTTTTTAAAAGAATCAAAAATATATTAGAAAAATAAGGCCCTCAAAATAAATGATTAGTATTATTATTTATATGAATCCCTCTCATTTTTTATGTATACTTGGGTGTAATATAGATAGAGATAGACCACAGATATTAACTACAACACATTTAAACATATTACTTAATTTGTAGATATGTAATGATGACAAAGAGTGTAGTAGATCTCATTAACAATCGCAAATATATAAACAAATTAATTTGTTTATCTACTTAAAAAATTGAGTATTGTGTTAAAAATTCATTTTTTCATTTGCTATTAAGTTTATAAATTAACAAATTATTTTTTTAGCAGCAATACCAATATTCTCAAATTCAAGATAAGTGTGAAAACAAGTCTTGGTAGTCAAGACAAGATTCGGAAATATCTTGTCTTGATAATTCAAGGCAACTCTTGCCTCTTGAACACACGGGCATACGCGTCATTTTGGATAGCTAAAAAATTGACAAACTAGTCACTCAGGACAAACTAGTAAACATGGACAAGGAGGTTATCTATGACGAGAAGGTTACCCAGGATAAGGAAGATATTCTTTACCCACTGGATGAATTGATTAATATGGATTCGGTAGATGTCCTGGTTAAATAGGATAGTTACGACAAGCGGGTTTCCATGTTCAGTCTATATAACTCAAGACTATGAAAAGATAACTAGTATACAACTTAATTAGAGATTTTGCATATTATTTGTTTGTTTTATTGCGATCTAAGGATAGCTCGTAGGTTAGGACTTCCGAATGTAAGCCAGATCTAACTTTTACTAACTGACAGTCTCTCAATCAGATAATTGATTGGCATTATTGTTGTATTGAATAATTCCTTTTATTTTTCTTATTCCTTAATTCTGAGGACTTTTACATGTATAAATATTGATATATCAATGTCATACTTTTCGTACTAGTTTTTATCATGATTAATTTGCTCGAACTGCATATGTTATATTTCAGCGAAATACAATGTTCAATTCATATATTTTGATCCCCAGGACTATGAATTAATTGATGAATTACTAAGAAATTTAGGCAGACAGAAAATACGGCACTTGTTTTCTTACTTTGTTGCAACTTAGACGTTGTATGAATCAGGATATTTTCCATTAAACATATATCAAGCAACATACTATTTTCCGTGAATGCGGTACAAAATTTAAGTGTTTAATTTAACGATACACTAATATGTTGGCGGGTTATGAACAGCCACTAGTGAAATTATAATAAACAAATACTTAGGATATTTTTAGTACGCATACTGGACACAGGCATGTTATTTTGAGAACATGCTGCAGTGGCACTCTTACCTGATTGATGGTCATATTCACCAATATACCGCTTTGTTAAAAATCGAACCGATAATGCTGAAAATAAATTACACTATTAGATACATACCACAACCATAAGTAAATTCTTATTAGACCCAATTCTTAAATACAACATCTATGTATAATAGTTAAGAAAATAAAATTATGGTCGAGAAATTTAATAGTATTGTTGATTTTTAAGCTAATACTATTTTAAACATTCGATTATATTTGCTTGAGCTAAACAATTACGTGTGATACTCGTCGCAGTTTATTGAATATTACATAATAGTTTAACTTTTAAAATTGTATTCTAAAATTTTTTCAAATAAAGTGGAATAAGTGATAAATGGTAAAATTTGACAGTAAATATGAAATAAATTTAAATGTAATTAACAAAACTGCATGCATGTTGTGATAACGAACATTCAAACAAGATATTTTGCTTTGATAATTAAAAATTTGCAAATTTACTTTGCTTATAAAATTGCTTTTGAATGTATACCAGGAACAAATACTTTTGATTTAAAAGCATTTATACAGAATTTTATGCTTCCACAGTCAAAGCAAATTACTTTTATTCTTTCATTTCAATTGTAATTAAATTTGAAATTAAAAGTAAATAGTCTCTATCTTCAATATTTGGTGTCATTAGTTTCAAAAGGAATTAATAAAGAAATTAAAAATAATTTAATAATTATATGAATACATAAATGTTAATGGCTGCTGTTAACAGTAAATGTTGGTACTTTCAATTAATGAGTTTCCGCCATAAAGAAGGAAGCTCTACTTTATTTGATAATACAATATTTGTTACGAACTTTCGAAAACTAATTACGTATTTAAAGTACCAAAATGTATTGTAATCAGCAGTTAATAATGTTTAAATTTATTTTAATTTTACTATAATGTACTACTGCTATTAGCCCCATACTAAAATTTTAAAACATCACCTTTTTAAGGTACGTAGGTATAAGTAAAAATATGCATTTTAAATGAAAAGCATTGATAAAATATATAGTAGTAAAACAAATAGTTTATTTTTTACTTATAACAAACAAAATATAAAAATAAATGCTAATTCTAAAAATAATAATTTCATCATAAAAAATTAAAATAATATGACCTTAAATTTATACAAAAAAAAACAAATATGCATTCGTACAGCTGATTACGAATAGAGCAGTGCTGATGATGTATTAATGGCACGAACACGATTTTCACTGTAATTTCAGAATGTTCTTATATGTTTCGGTGTATGTTTGATTTATGTATTTTCTATGTAAGCTTAGACGCTTTGGTCGTAATTTGATTAAACCAAACTAATACATTCATGTGCGACCAAGGAAGCAAAACATTTTTACACATATGCGAAAGTGACTATTTTGTATAGATTAATATTGAATTAAAGTATAGATTATTATGCTTACTCACGATCTTAAAGCATTTATATAAGAAATCAAATATGTACTCTTACGTGGGCTACAGCCAGTTACTAACAGAGCAGTGCTGAAGATGCCTCGATGACAGAAACACAGTCTCCACTGCAATTTCGGCATGTTCCTATATGTCTAACTAGTTTAATTTACAGAAAACCCTACTGTATAACACAAAATGAAAATACGAAATAACTAAAGATAATAAATAAATTAAGAAACAAGGGCGTCAGACACAGTAATACATACAAAAGGTCAAAGCTAGCTCATATTTACATCAAACAATTCCTAAACAGACATCAGAAAGAAAATTCAACTTTCTCAAAAACCTCTCCTCGTTGCTCAAAGTCCGATATTCGGGTTCCAACACATATCTTATAGCGGCATATACACAAACGACCCCGCAAAATACATTTTTAAAAGGAAAATCTACCCGCAAACTTTGTATGTCCATGAAAATATAATAGAGGACTCAAGTAGAAAAACATTAACCGCTGTCACAATTTAAAACTCTTTAAAATAGTAGATGCGTGCCTCTCTATATCATTGGTTGTCAACTAGAATAGCATTTTTCTGCAGGCAGATATTCCGAACACAATGAGAGGAGCCATCCCACACTTGCATGGAATAGCGCATATGACATTAAAAAATGCTTAATACATATTAGTAAGAGTGTATTTAGAGCCTACATACTTATTTTCTTTCAAGACCATAAAATGTTATATTCAAACTTTTAATTAGGTTTTTGATATAATATAGAAAATTTTATGTGAAATCGTCTTTGGAGTCCCAGCCTACACAAAATTCTGACTACCCGGAAGGGTATTCTTTGTATTCACAACATAAAATATGCTTGCATTTCACACTGGTGAACTGCATTTTATTAATGCGTCGAATGTTGAATGTGGCTACTGTTAAGCAGACATGTGATTCCCAAATAGGTCTGATATTCTATTTTAATTTTAGAAAGCAAAAGGTGATATCTAACTTGTATTCCAGTATTTGGGATTTAACATTATTTATTATCAATTTATTGGCATACTGCGTTTGGTATCCATAATAGAAGTATCGTCATCGTATAGCAAGAAATGATTAAGATTAGATTCAATAATTCATATTATAAATACTGATCTCCCCAGTTGTAATCCACATTTCAAGAACGAGCATTCTGATGTTCTATTCTGACAGTGTACAATCTGAAATTTATTTGTCGAATACGATTTTATTATGTTATCCATGTTATTCAAATCATCTCTTCCGTCTATATTTATATTTCTTTTACACGTTGCCTTTGCTCTATTAGTTACAATACTTTTGTAAATAGTATTAAATACGTGGCTGTATTTCAAACAACACTCTGTGTGATGCTTTATGTCCTGTAATTCAAATGCCTCTTTTGAACGCCCAGCAAATCAGAACAATCAATCTAATTCAATGATATTTTTATGAAGTAGAGTATATGTATGTTAGTAGATCTCAGTTGATGGGAAATTTAAATTTAACCTTTCATTTTTAAATAGCGTATACCTAATAGTAGGATAAAGTATGAGGTTCAGCTGTATTATTTAACTTGGCACTGAACACTAAAAGATGTGTAAGCAAAAATATAATAATAAATTGTCTACAATCCGAGTTTGTCTACCTTTATTTATAAATATTTGGCAAAATATTTCATACTACGCCATTTACTTACTGAACATATTTCCAACATCACAACAGAAATAATTTCTACCATTAAAACAACTTATAAATGTCATAAATTAGCATTTATTTCTAATTATAATTCGCTAATATACTAATAAATACGCAATTTTGAACATATGGCAACCGATTAAACACGAGTTGTTGATATAAACTTTTGAAAAGGTTTATATGTTAGAGAAATGTTAAGGAAACAAAAATCGTATATTTTGAAGCATTGTTTATTTAACAGTAGCAAAATATCATTTTTTTCGCAGTTTATATTTAGAAATATTCGTCTACACACTCATAAATTATTTTGTGTTTATTAAATAAGGTCGCACAGAATGATGTATTGAGACAACAAAATATAAAAATATAAAGACCAATATTTAAATTTAAATTATTATAAAAACTAGAAGAATCTACAATAATATATATTAGTTGTAGAGTTATAATATATAATAAGTAGTTATAATAATCAAGAACTGCTATAACCAAGAGAACATATTTGTGGGCAACATAATTTAGTAATGACCAGAAACCAAATGGTATAAACCGCAGTATTCGCAACTTATTCTTAAAAGAGATTTATTCTTAATCTTTCATTATGCTATATTCTACGTTTACTAGTTTAGTTCCTTTTTTTCGGAATAACACTTTTTAAAAAACTATTTATTTTTACTCAATTTGTGTTTGATCTACGTTTGTCAATTACAATAATTGCGCTTAATATGTAATTATAATGAGCGACTGCTAGAATCTCTGGGCAACTACTGTGCTTTCAACTCTGCTCTGCTGCTGAACAATAGTCTACATGTTCTTTTATTAATTCATTATCTTTAAGAGACGTTGCGTAAATATTTATCCGGCTTCGGGTGCAAGACTGCTGACATTACTTCTCCCCCATCAGTCAAGGGCGATGGGATTGACATTGACCGTGGACGATGTTTTATTAAATTCAACATTTGTATAGTCATTAACTTTAATATATATATATATATATATAAATATATATATACACAGATCTGTAGGAAAGAGTTACTATCTTCAGAGCAAGAAATCAACGAGTGTAGATAGTCATTCTGTAGCAATGAAAATATATGAATCGATGAACTGCTGTTTCTTGGCACACAAAATAGCAACACGAAAATCACTTGAGTTATTCATCTACTGATGGGCGAATGTCTCTCCAAGATCCATCCATTCACCACAGTTGGGCGTACTTCTCATCCACGTGGCTCCCAAACAACTTATGAATTCTCTGTCTAACCTGTCATCCCACAAATTTATTCTCCGTGCACAGAATATCACTAATGATTAAATCCATCATGTATCTCTCAATACTTCTTTGCGTTGTTTTAAGTTTATGCGTATGCGATACCTTTCATGTCCACGTTTCACTAGCATACGTTATAACAGGCAAAACACTGATCGAAAACCCTACGTTTCAAATATGTATATATATTCGCACTACCTCTAAATAAATATGTCCATCCATCGTTTAAAGCTAGCCTACGTACATATATGATGTTAAGGTTTCGATTTGTGTACCCTCGATGTGCACATTGGCTGGTATGACTATATCATTGAGTATAACTTTCGTTTTACTAAGATTCATCCTAAGGCCTACATCTTCACTTTCAGAATCCAGATCAATCTTTATTTTCTTGAAGCTCCTCGATATTATGTGCAAATAATACGTTCTGTTAATTTAATTGCCCTTTTGTCTCCATCTACTTCACAGAACATATACTCTAGAGCTGTACTGATCAATCCGGCGATATATCGTCTCCTTGTCTAACACCTTTTTGAATATCAAACGTTTTCTTCTCTTGATTTAATTTAACGTTTGATGTGGTGTTTTTGTATATGTTTTGAATAAGTTATATGTGGTCAGATGGAATGCCATTTTGGACTAAAGCCTTAATAACGACAGATGTCTTGATCGAGGTAAATGTTGTCTCGTATTTATATTCTTTACATCTAGATGTTAATCCACGCATCGAGTGAATATGGTAAACAGTGCTATATTTATTACGAAAGCCTGCTTATTATTTGGGTTAGAAAGAATCGAATTGGTTTGTAAGACTGTTCATTATCATTTTGGTAAGGATCTTATAAGCCACAGATGTGGAGATAGGTCTTCTATATCCATTTTTGTGGATAAAAATCCTTGTTGCATTGTTTCAAAATGCCGGTATGTATGACGTATATAGTTTTTCTAGAACTGTATACATTTTATTTCCATCATCTTTTATTATGTCAATCGTGATCCCGCCTTTCTCTAGTGCTTTTCCACACTACATTTTTTTAGAGCACTTATGAGGGTAATATTGGTGGAACGTCTTCCTCGGAAGAGATATTTATATGCTTACGTTCATCTTGATATAGTTCTTGGTAAAACTTTTCGCCACTTCTTCTTCCTAATTATAAGTGTTTCTCCTGTTTTTAGCTCCCAAGCTGCTATATTGGCCGGAGGGTGGCTTTATAATTGTATCTTCTAACATCTTCCTTTATTCGCTTTTTAATGGTCTTTGAAAATACTACATACTCTATATGCTGCCTTCTTGTCTTAACTTTACTTTTGATGATTACTCTATGATGCTTTTGTAGGGTCTTAGTAAGATCGAAAATTTCCGACTTACCATTGACAGTTCCAGCCATGACTCTGGCTGTATCTGTTATTATATGAAACACATCAGAACCGTTCAGAACTATGCAGTTTGTTGGCTCTTATATTAATTAATATATATTGCGTGATGTTTTCTTAGCGAACACTCTTTGATTTTGCAAACTCTATAAGTCTGTTGTTTATTTAATTTCTACTTTAAAACCAGAATGCACCTACAACCTAATCTCCTAGTAGTTTTTCTCCTAACTTTGAATTAAAATCTCTTATTATGATCTTAAAATGTACATTTGAACTTTCATGAACATCTGTCACCTCTTCATAGAACGCGTTAACCTCCTCGTCTGAATGGCTGCTTTTCGGGGCATATATTTGTAGAATTTTGAGTTTATACTACCTTGAGATCTATATTTCTAATTTTACGACTTTTGTTAGATATGCTCTCTAACTTAAATATTTGGTTATTGAGTATTTTGTGATCCATGAAACCCAACCAATTATTTCTTCCATTGTTAGTGCCAAGGTAATACGACATATAACCACTTTGTAGTTGAATAAGATCTTCTCTTTTTTCGTACTTCTCTCAGATCTAAAACATCCCATTGAATATTATCCTATTCATTTTCCAGTTCTATTTGTTTCGCTTCTCTGGATAATGTGCGGCAGTTTTAGGTACATATATTTAACATTACTTCACAACTGTTATACTTCGCGGATTCTTAGCAACTTGTGCCTTATTACGCTTATTCCAATAGCTGCTTTTACTGGGGTAATTGGGTCTACGGAGAAAGAAGGCCGTGGTTTAATTGTGTGTTTTATTTTTGGGGGGTTGAGGAATAACTCGTCACGCTGCCATACTGTGAGTTGACAAGTTTAATATCGGCTGCTCTAATATGAAGAATACACATCAATAAGCTACTTATAATGGAGAACAGACGCGTACCTTGGTGTACCGCTATTTTATGCCGTTAGCAGTCTATTCCTGTTAGTCCGCGAGAGCTAGGCTCCTAGCCAACATATCCTAAAAGCATTCTCCTATCCACCTCCCATAAACGCGTCGTCTACGGTTTGCTAGATCCTTCGGCCGATATCAAACTTGTCAAACCATAGTAAGGCAACGTGAAGTGTTATACCTCAACCATCCAAAATGCCAGACACAATAAAACCACGGCCCCCATTCTCTATATCCCAGTAAAGCTATGCATTGGGACCTGCGTAAGAATGCAGAGGGTCCTAATAATCCATGGAGTATGAACAGTTTTCAAAAAATATTAAATGTGTGTACCTACAACTACCGCATTTTATCCAGCGAAGCGATATTAATAGAACTGGAAAACAAATTTGACGATATTCAATGGAATTTTATAGGTTTGAGCGGATTCTACAAGTATATGTCCCAACAAGCAGCCATTCAGACGGGATGATTAAAGCATTCTATGAAGAGGTGAGAGATTATCATGAGAGTTGAAATTCTCATTTTAAGTTTATTTTAGGAGATTTTAATGCAAAAGTAGGAGAAAATGAATCAACAGATTCATTTTTAGGTGCATTTGTCTTTGGAAATAAATATTAATAGGGCAATATACTTGTAGAATTTGCAGTGTTTGTATATAGCAAATTCAATGTTTGTGAAGAAAACATCAAGCAAATGGATATTTTTTAACTATAGGATAATTCGATAGATTTTATTCGATAGTTACCATCACTAATACAAATCTATCTTACCTGCCTTATCTTTAATTTCATTAGCTTCATTAGCTTTGAATATTAGTATTTCAAAATAAGATAACAAGCGTATTCTTGCTACAAACTATGTGAAAAATATCCTTAATTTACAATTCTAAATCAGCTGAATTTACCGAATCATCCTGATTTCGTATTAGTTACATTTGTACTTCGTTGATTAGGTTCCATCACAAGAACTAGATTTGAGCAAGAAGGCGTAGATCATCAATCCATTCCAACTTTCAGAGATATTAATATTTTTGCAGAAACAATAAAAATTTATAAAGTCTCTTCATACGCAAGGAAGTTCATCAAGCGGAAATAATACATCGCATAAAAAGAGTTGTCATTTAAATTTTAGCCAAATCCTGTTTTGAAGTCATCAGATCATAAAACATCATTCACGACTAATAATAATTCCTTAAATTATCCAATGTATCATAACTCACACATTATATATGTTTATGAACAATTTGAAGCTTTAACATCAAGTAAACGCGTTGACTCTGTCAAATCTCTTAGACTTTGTCTAAATCTTCTGCCGTCCAGTGATATAGCTAAAGAATGTTTGTCCAAAAATGCTTGTCTTAATGTATCAAAAGCCCTTATAAATATATTAATTTCAAAAATTTACATCTTAGAAGCAGCTCAATTTCAATCATTGAAGATTGCTCTTCGGATTAGGTATTTTCGTGTGGTACTTCGGAAAAAACTACTGTTCTGTTGGGTTTATCATTATACATATTGTGGACCCTCAAAATCGCTTCCACAAAGTAAGAGCCATATTGAACTCAGGTTCGAATACATCGATTATCACCCAAAAGTGTGCTCACTGTCTAGGTTTAAAACAACTACCAATAACTATCGCAATATCTGGCATAGGAGAAAATTCATTACTAAAGAGCAAATTCACGGTAACTTGTATCATTTCTTCAAACATTAAATTGAGTCCACTTCATATGACTGCAGAAGCAGTTATCTCAAAGATAGCATTGGACCTACCATTTGTTTCATTAAACGAAGATATTCGATCAAAATTCTCATTCCCATTAGTTGATCGAATTTTTTGTCAATTATTATAGATTTTCTCATGAGTATAGATTTGTACACTCAAATTTTTCCAAAATTCGCAATGCTAGTCATCCATGTTCAACATACTGCTAATCCTACCTCATTAGGTTATTAAATAATGGGTACGACAACACAAAATTCACCTGCGTAGTGTACCTCGTTATTTGTTGTAACAATTGCTCCATTAAAGGATATTACATCAAAATTGTGAGAAGTCAAAGAACCCTCAAATTTAAAGATCATCAATCCAGAAGATGTGCTTAGTGAACAACACTAACTTTCGATATAACACAGGGAGGTATATCGTCGCTTTACCATTAAAGTCAATAGATTAGTTGAGATTTTCTAAAGGAGCCTTTACTTATGAAATTCGTACAACTATTTCATGTCCGAGTATTTAGAATTAGGGCCTATGGAACCCAGATATTGTGAAGCAAAATGTGTTATATCACATTCGGCTGTTATAGAAATAAATTTTACTTCTACTAACTTCGTATAGGTCCGAAATTGATATCCTCACACAATTTCGCATGCATCCAATCACATTTACTGTTGATATGGTCAAAATGTATAGGCATATTTTAATTCTAAAGAAAATCGTTCCTATCAGCAAATAATTTGGAGATTCTCTCGAAAGGAACCTTTTCAGGAATGTGAGCTAGCAACAATTGATTAAGTTCTTCTCCCTTTTAGGGCTTCGTTGATCAAGCAATTAGCCTTCGATGTAACATTTTCCAAAGATTCTTCTGTTTTATTGGATTCCGTCTATGTAGATGATATTATAACTGATGCATACAGTTGCATTCACAGACAGTAATGAAATTGTCTGTGTTAGGTCTTCATTGGAATCCCGGTGAGGATTATTTTTCTTATTACATTAAAATGTCACATATTGGTTCTTCCAAACGTTTTATTTTATCTACCATTGCTAGCATCAATTCAAGCATCGTTTCTGTTTTGCTTCATACGCCACCATATCCCCCAAAACTTTTGTTTCCAATCTTATCGTAGCTATTCAATGACAGACTGTATCATGATTTTAGTACTACATTCGCTCAAATAAAAATCCCGCCGACTCAGTTTCAAGAGGAAAGCTTCCAGCATAACTTGTAGATTTCATATTTTGGTGGTATGGTTTATCATGGAGTAAATCTACACTTGATACTTGGCCTTTGACTCTAGTATCTTAGTTTCATCGCTCCAGCTGTCCTGAAAAAAAAATGGGATCACATTTCGCTACTCGTTTCAACTGACATTCCTACAAATGGATTACTTATTTTCTCCTCGTATACAAGACTTTACCATTTTGTTGCTTACTCGCTTCGTCATGTACCCAATTGAAAAATGAAAATTCTGGAAGAACTAGATTTCTATCCACAACAGATTTGTAAGATTCCACCAACCATATCGTTATAACCTTTCAAAAATTCTGTTTCACAAACGAAATCCATCTGCTCAAAATTGGTATTCATGCTCAAAATAGTTCCACGATGTCAAACACCCGATCATCGTTCCTCAAAATTCACACTTCACAAATATCATCATCGATCATTATCATAAATTGTATCAGCATGTAAGACCTCAATTTGTACAAGCACATATTAGCCAACGTTATTGGATTACATCTGCACCTCGCATCATTCGATATCAAATTTTCTTTTGCACCATTTGTTATCACATATAATCATCTCAACGCACCACAATGATAGGATCTCTTCAGGTATCTCGTTTCAAACAAGGACGTTCATTCATAAACTATTTGTATCAATTTGCAAAGTTGATATGGAAGTTTTTTATTTAAGTTTCCATACACCTTTTTTAATTTTCTGTTTTAGGATATTATCTTCTGATAACAATAGCTCCTCAGAATTTAGAAAATAGAAATTGGCAAGAACTGTTTGCATTACACAGAACTTCTTTATATTTGTACAAACAGTGAACATTTTGAAAACTATATTTATTCTAAAATTATTTTCGCCTTTCATAAATCAGCATCTTTCGAGTGTAACAAATACTATGAAATATTCACTTCATTTAAAAATTTCAACAAGAATGTAAAAAGAAGCACAAACGTATCCTTCTTGTATATTTTAAAATTATTTTAGTTAAAGCTATTAACTTCAACATATCTAAGTTTCTGTAAATAATAAAAGTAATAAAAATAACTAATGATCAATACTGGTCAAAAAGTTTACAAAACTATTTGGTTTATAGCACAAATTTATATTTGTTCAGGGAATATGTCGAAATTTATATTTAATAAATAGACAATTCTTTTCTATATTTTATTATGTATGTTTTGTCATATTTATTGTTTTAATTATCTTTTATTTAAGTACGTTAAAAAACGGGACCCCGAGTTAGTTCATATACAATAAGAGTGAACTATGGAAAACTTTTAAAATTATAACAAATATATTTAAGAGTAGCATACCTGGAATATGATGTCAGCAACCTGATAAAACAATATTTAATAGATGGGTAGGCAATTTATAAATTTTTGGAAAATTTTATTAATTTCGACCAAAAACTTAAGAATTTGAAGTAAGAAACAGTTAATGTTTTAGATTACGTAAAAGCTGAGTTACTGCATTTAAAAATCCAGAGAAAGAGGTTGGCGTAATAAAAACCCATAAAATTTTGAAAACACATAAGTATACGCCATACAAAACTAGTATTTCAAACCATATATAATCTAGCGATTTCTTTAGACGTTTAGATTTCTGTCAATGGTTTATCGGAAAATGTAATGAAGACCAACCAATTCAGCCGTCTCGTAGCTCAGTAGCTAAGCACTAGGTTACTAAGCGTGGGGTCTCGGTTTCGAGACAAGGAGGCGTAAGACCTGGAGAGACGTAAGGCTGTGGGTCCCGTGTATTGTACGTTAAATGAAGACCACTTGCACGTAAAAGAACCCAATTCTAGTTGGAACACTAGATACGGCAAAATTCCCAGGTGAGGAAGCCAGTCCTTGGTGTCGGTGATTGGCCATAGCAGTGAAAATATGCCGACGTTAAATACACAAATAAATCAAAATAATTCAACCATTTCAACAAACCATTAGCTATATGAAAGAGGTTTTAACTATGAAAATAAATAATGCATTATAGCGTAATGAAAAAAAAAGTAGCCTGCCGACCAAGCAGCATTTCGTCTTTTAAAACTAGCTGGGAAGATTAGAGAATGGTGTAGGCAACATCAAAATAAAGTTTCGTTTAAACCAATTCCATAAAATATTATAAATACATTTACACAACAGGAAACATTCTTAAAAGATTTTAAAACTTGTGGGCTCTATCCTTTCAAGCTAGAGAGTATAGTGTCTAGTATAGAGCAACAAATTCCATGACTTATAATACTAATAATAATACAGTAGTGTATGAAAAACGTAAATAATTTGAGAGTGTAATTGTGCTATAAATGCTTCAAAATTAAATTTACTTTGCAAGCAACACTGTTAATCATTATACAATTTTGTAGAAAGTACTATCTTACATTTTATATCTTTGTCTAACTACAAATAAGGAGATGCTTTGTCGTAGCTGACACATGTTGCTGGAAGATATGAGTTATATCTAGTTTGTATTTCACATAGAAATAAATAGACAAGGATAGCTTCAACATTTGTAATCGTTGCAAGCAAGGAGTTGCTCCGATGTATTTGCAACCTGAAAAAATCCGACAGTACTTACCGTTGTCTCTTTTAAAAGCAAACTTCGCAGAAATTGTTTGGTACGCATCATGACAGTTTGAAATGATGTAGGTTGGGTTCTGATTTTGAAAAGCGTATGTATGTATATATATATACATTTACATATATATACAGCCAAGTAAAACAGAACAGATACACTATCTGATGCACAGTAACGATTTTAGTAGGTATAAAAATTACCTATATGATATTAAATGTAATAGACTTCCACGGTTAGTATCTGTATGAATGTTGTTTCCGGGTGGAAACCGTGTAGA